>SEYY01024727.1:52500-55000 GCA_009176605.1 Armadillidium nasatum | reverse complement strand
TCTTCTGCCCTTCCTAACTCTCTCCAATCCCTCTCTGCTCTTTGAATTGTTGCGTCACTCTCTCTTTACTATCGCTATTACAACGGACACTGCTCTTCTGAACTCTTTTATCGCATGCCTCTCTCGTCGTGTTGATTTTTATTTTTGGTATATTATATATTGTTTTAAAGTATTTTAAGATAAAAAATTGATGACATTATTGCCTATGCTGTTGATTAAGATGAAATATTAAATTATTGCCACTTAAATAAGTTGATGGTTAAGGGTAGAGCATTCGCCTAACAAGCGAACTCGGTTCGAGATCGGTAAGAGAAAGAGAATGCTTATATTGATTCTCACCTATATATATATATATATATATATATATATATATATATATATATATATATATATATATATATATATATATATATATATATATATATATATATATATATATATATATATATATATATAATATTTCCTTAAACAGAGTGGACGTTTATGTTCTAGGCAAGAGGAATTCGTTTTCATCTTGTTTACAAAGCATTGATCCTCAACAAAATATAGGATGTTTATTTTATATACAGATATGTGTAAATATGTAGGAGCATTATTTATGAATGCACAAAATGAAATGAGAAAAAGATATATAAATAGATAGGTAGGTAGATAAATATGTATATAGATTGATTAAGATTGGTAGTTTAAGATAGATAAATAGATAGATAAATAGATAGATAGATAGATAGATAGATAGATAGATAGATAGATAGATAGATAGATAGATAGATAGATAGATAGATAGAAAATGATTATGATGCTGGCCTTGATAAATAACTTTTACTGTTTTAAAATTATTATCGTCACAAAATAAAATATTATCTTCTATTTCAAACTTGTAAATAAATTGCCTGGCATTAATAATGCAATTAAAGGATAATTACCGAAAGAAAATCAAATTTGCATAGGGCAAAGTCATTAAAATTGTGTCTTTTAATACTATAATAATGCACTAGAAATGTTTTTAATAATAATAATAATAATAATAATAATAATAATAATAATAATAATAATAATAATAATAATAATAATAATAATAATAATAATAATAATAGCATAATAATAATAATAATAATAATAATAATAATAATAATAATAATAATAATAATAATAATAATAATAATAATAATAATAATAATAATAATAATAATAATAATAATAATAATAATAATAATAATAATAATAATAATAATAATAATAAATAAATAAATAAATAAATAAATAAATTAATAAATTAATAATTAAATAAAAATATAATAACATGAACTCCGAATATGGAAAATGATGTGAGGGAGGATTTTTTTTTTATTGTTGAGATTGTACAGTACAAAATATTCGCCTCGATGATCTATAAATACGTAATTAGACTTTTTTTTTTTTTTTTTTTTTTTTTTTTTTTTTTTTTTACTTAAATATTTTATATTATGTATTATTATAATAAACCAATGAAAATCTTTCAAACATCACAAGCATATCAACACAGTATCTAAAAATTTAAAATGTTTTATGGCTTTTATTTGCTCATCAGTTTTTTCAAAGAAATAAATATGTAAATAAATAAATAAAAAAATTAAAAGATAAAAAAAATAAAATATAAACTATTCTATTGCTGGAAATTTGCTGTCATTATAAGACTAAGGTGTACAATACGTAATGTTTAAATTATTATACAGTTAAGTGCAGATATTCTCAGTAGTATATTTTGAAAAGTTTCCTTATATATATATTATTATCATTAAAATACATTCATCCCCTTTCCATATATCTACAGAACATTTCTACTATATTACCTTTAAATTTAATTTTACAAAAAGGCTCAAAGAGGGAGAAATTTGGTTTGCTAATAACATTGCTATGTATTTTAATCCATATTTCAAAGAATCTCTTTGCTCAATACTTTATCACATTAGCAAATTGAACAGTTTTTCTATGATATTTTCAAAAAAAATTTTTATAGGAAGTTACTATTTAAAATTTTACTTGCAAAATTTTAAGAATTATAAAAGCAGATTTTAAAAAGTCACTTATCAGTATAAATCTAATAATAATAATAATAATAATAATAATAATAATAATAATAATAATAATAATAATAATAATAATAATAATAATAATAATAATAATAATAATAATTATAATAATAATAATGATGAAAATATAATTAATTATTAACAATATTTAATAATAATAATTAATAATAATATAATAATAATAGAATAATAATAATAATAATAATAATAATAATAATAATAATAATAATAATAATAATAATAATAATAATAATAATAATAATAATAATAAATAATAATAATAATAATAATAATAATAATAATAATAATAATAATAATAATAATAATAATAATAATAATAATAATAATAATAATAATAATAATAATAATAATAATAAGGATAACAATAATAATAATAATAATAATAATAATAATAATAATAATAATAA
>SEYY01024727.1:37500-47500 GCA_009176605.1 Armadillidium nasatum | reverse complement strand
TATATATATATATATATATATATATATATATATATATATATATATATATATATATATATATATATATATATATATATATATATATATATATATATATATATATATATATATATATATATATATTAAATATTGCTATATAAGGTTATTATTTTCTCTTCATCAGAATAATTATTAATCATTATCGTTGTCGTAGCTGTTATCAACATATTTTCTTCTTACATGTTTACAAAAACGAACTTAAAATTTGAGAAAAAAAAAAACAAAAAAAAAGGAATATTTTTTTACTCATATTAAAATGTTTCTAACTTTCGGCATAAAATTAAAACCCTGTCTTCCTCAAATAACTAAAAAATATAAAACTTTATAATATGAGCATACATACTTTGAATAAACAGGAACATATACACACACACGCACACACTATATATATATATATATATATATATATATATATATAATATATATATATATATATATATATATATATATATATATATATATATATATATATATATATATATATATATATATATATATATATATAATTAAGGGCCTGTATGTGCTCAAACTAACCATATTTCTATATTTTACATTCTCCAGATTCTGGGATGCTGTTTTAAAACATAAATGCACTCTCTTGACGATTAGAAAAAGTACAACTAATTAAGAGCAGAAACGGTTCTATTCAGATGTTAAGATTCAGTTATTAAAATGAATTAAATTCTTGCCAGTGCAGTGTTGAATATAATTTTAATTTCGTCTATTTTTTCTTTAGGGAAAATATTTAATTAAATATGCAATATGCTATTATAGTGGTATTTCTCCTTTTCCTCATTTCACATTCTCTCTCTCTCTCTCTCTCTCTCTCTCTCTCTTTCTTCTCTCTCTCTCTCTTTCTTTCACTCCTTTTTCTTATTATTATATATATATATATATATATATATATATATATATATATATATATATATATATATATATATATATATATATATATATATATATATATATATATATATATATATATATATATATATATATATATATATATATATATATATATATATATATATATATATATATATATATATATATATATATATATATATCAAATAAAATAAAAATAAAAATCTGCTCCCAGGAAGAGTTATTAGTCCTGTCAGTAGGTTACCTCCGAGGATGAACCAATGGTTTCACTGTCCGACGGCAAAAATCCGCTGACTGGCCAGGTCAATCACGGATGACGATTTTGCTCCACCTGCAGCAAGATACCGCTAATATATATATATATATATATATATATATATATATATATATATATATATATATATATATATATATATATATATATATATATATATATATATATATATATATATATATATATATATATATATATATATATATATATATATATATATATATATATATATATATATATATATATATATATATATATATATATATATATATATATATATATATATATATATATATATATATATATATATATATATATATATATATATATATATATATATATATATATATATATATATATATATATATATATATATATATATATATATATATATATATATATATATATATATATATATATATATATATATATATATATATATATATATATATATATATATATGATCTGACTACTGTCGAATTCGGATGTGTTAGAAACAGCTGGGAAAGAAGAATAGAGAAGAGCCAGAGAGAGGATTGGAAGGGTGGTCCTGGGTCTTCTGACGAAGTGTTGAAGTTCTTTTCGTCTGAAGAAAGAAAAGAATAGATTGAATGCAAGAATCCAGATTGTTATTTAGAAGTAATTGAAAAATTTTATTAGTCGAAGAAATATTTAAAAATTTTATTGAATTTAACATTTGGAATTAAAATACTTTGTATCAAAATTAATATTTAAACTATCAAGAGGAGCAACAAAATTTTTGAAACAGGTCTTTTAATAATTTTAAATCAAAATCATTTGTGAAGCAACAAAATTTTCGAAAGAGGTCTTTTAAGTAATTTTAAATCAAAATCATCCGTGAAGCATTAAAATATTTAATTGAAACTTCTAGATAACTTCTGGTCGAAAAGGATTGGGATTTCAACGCAGTCAGGACAAATGAGGAATAATTCTTCGCCTGGTTCTAGAGACTGGGAACCTTTTAAACCAGTTTTTTTTCTTCCCAAGTAAAGCTGCAGGAATATGAAGTTTCTGCAGCCGACACCACCCTGCATTCTTGCGGGATATGGTGTAGAGTATATATATATATATATATATATATATATATATATATATATATATATATATATATATATATATATATATATATATATATATATATATATATATATATATATATATATATATATATTAACTATAAGAAAACCCAATTGAGAAACAATGGCTCTCACCGTAACAGTTTCGGTAGCAATTCTTGCAACCTCAACCATGGAAACCTTTCACTTTCTTAATTGCATCATACGAACGCTCTTGTTTCATTGAAAAGCTTCATAAAGGCTTTTCACTCAATGGGAATAAAGGGAAAAAATATCCGTCTTTATTGCGAAATGCATTAAGATCGAAATTTTAATCCTCTCTTAAAAATGCGATATATATATATATATATATATATATATATATATATATATATATATATATATATATATATATATATATATATATATATATATATATATATATATATATATAATGTTTCCAAAGGGAAACGGGAAAAGGAAATGAGAAGAATGAGAAAAATGAAATAAATGAAAGGAAATGCGAGAGGGAAAGAACAATGAAAATAAAAGTGTAAATTTTTGGATCTCTTTGTACTGATACGAGTATACTTTTTGGGCGTACGTTGAAAGCAATAAAGAAGAGAACAAATGCTCGCTCTCTCTCTCTCTCTCTCTCTCTCTCTCTCTCTCTCTCTCTCTCTCTCTCTATAATATATATATATATATATATATATATATATATATATATATATATATATATATATATATATATATATATATATATATATATATATATATATATATATATATATATATATATATATATATATATATATATATATATATATATGAGAATTTATCAATTATTTATCAATTATCAATAGACGAGTCCTATTTTCTCTTTTTATTTTGAACTTGACCGAAAATTATAACATGAAATTATAAATGAATTCTAATGAATTTTAAAACTTAAATTGGAGGAGAAAAAAACCCTAAATTTTAACTGCCTAAGAACATTATTCCTTTGTTTGTAATTTGAACTAATCTTCTGCAGTCTTAAAAATATTTTTCGCTAAAACTCTCAACTTAAAGACTTTTCTATTCCCTATGTTTTTTGTTGTACTTTTACTGTCTTTATGCTTAAAAGAATTGAATGATTTCGCAAAATAAGGATTAAAATAGATTAAAAATATAAGTCATTCGCAGAAATTTTTTATTCCCTCTTTAGTTCTTTGCTAAACGTAAGTCATTCACTTCTCATATGCTATGCGAATTGATAATCATATCTTAATAAACTCATTCTTTCTACTTATCATTTTCCTCGCACTTACAAAGGAAAGCTATATTTATTTCCTCCCACAATATTGTGGCATCATTTTTCCTATATTATTTCCATAACAATAGATATTTCTCATCGAAACTCTTTTTATCATATTCCTTTGAGAATAACTATTATTTTTCGTATTTCATGGTATTATTTATGTTGATCCGAGACTGAACCACTGTTGTTTTCATTTTTTCCTTTCATGAATTCTAATAGTTGCATAACATTCTGAAGAATTGTTCCTTTTTGGTGATTCTTTCATATTTGGACTAAAAACGTTTTTTATTCACTTTTATAGGGAGTGACTATAATTGATTCAGTAAAGCTACAAGTCCATTAGTTGTCTTGAGACCTTCTTAAATCTTTACTATACAGGAGATTTTATAATTTATATATATATATATATATATATATATATATATATATATATATATATATATATATATATATATATATATATATATATATATATATATATATATATATATATATATATATATATATATATACTATATATATATATATATATATATATATATATATATATATATATATATATATATATATATATATATATATATATATATATATATATATATATATATATATATTCAGAAATGTAATAAGTAAATGGATACTTTATTTTTCTTAATCTGTTATTTTAATTATGCAGGCCTACATATTGTATTAAGTGGTTTGAAATGTACTTTAAAGCGAGTCTTTTCATTTCTTGTACCCATTATATTAAATATCTACATAACAAATTGGTCATGTACTACAGTAGTAAAAATGCTACAGAACTGTCTGATTTTCAAAGGGGTCGTAATGTTGAGCAATCTGAGGTTGGACTTAGTCAGCGGAAAATTGATGAAAATCTCAGATTCCTCTTTCTAATAGAGTTTTTGTCAAGCTCAAAAAACAATGGAAAAAAATTCACTAATTCTGGTCCCGTCAGACCAGGGCCTTTTCCATGAAAGCTCCGCAGCTTAAGTAGAATTGTGGAAACCGAACCTCTTTTAAGGACGTTAGGACAATCTTTTGTCCATATTTTCTGGAATAAATTATTTACTATATAAAGAACAAAAGAATAAATAAATCGCTCTATTATTAAGCGAGATACGCATTTTCTTATTATTATCCAATTTCTGTAACTTTTATAGATTCAGAGTTCCATACCTCTTCACTTTTTCAGGAATAATTTTTTTTTCACCGAAATTGTCTAAATTCTCAGGAACTATAAAAAAGGGTATAGCTAAAGTTCCATCGTAAGATATTTTAGACATTTATCCCTGAACAAACGTTGTGAGATTAAATAGAAAAAAAAAGAAAATTATTTCTTTCCAAATTTCAAAACGTTATAATTTTTTTTAGGGATAGATTTCGGAAATATCTTCTTAAAGAACTTTTGATAAGCACTTCCTACAGAGTTTCTGAAAATTTGAACAACTTCGCTTAAGAAACAAAAAAGTTATAAGAAACACAATAATGTATTTCAAGCAATTGTTCCACTTTCATTTCTAAATAACAGATGAACAAAAATAAATGGTGTCTTTTCACATATTATATGTCTACGTATATATATATATATATATATATATATATATATATATATATATATATATATATATATATATATATATATATATATATATATATATATATATATATATATATATATATATATATATATATATATATATATATATATATATACATAAAGATTAAGAATAAACCTTTTTAATTATCATTTGTTGATAAGTAAATATAACTAAGAATTTAATTTCCCAACGCTATCTTCCATTTAATTTATATATATATGACGGCGCAAAGGAAAATGAGAACGAACTTTTGGTGCGTCTTTGCAGGATTTCACGAAGAAGAAAACATTAATGAAAATAGCTTTTATAATTTCACTTTTGTCTGAATTCATTAGATTTAATGAAGAGGACATAATCAGGCTTCCACACTTATAAAGCTGCATCCTATAATATTTCTTTTCTATTTTAAAGGTCTTCTTTTCTTCATATTCGTTTTTGTGCACAGTTACTTTCATTTCTGTGATCACGTATACTATTGTATTCTGCTATATATATATATATATATATATATATATATATATATATATATATATATATATATATATATATATATATATATATATATATATATATTATATATATATATATATATATATATATATATATATATATATATATATATATATATATATATATATATATATATATATATATATATATATATATATATATATATATATATATATATATATATATATATATATATATATATATATATATATATATATATATATATATATATATATATATATATATATATATATATATATATATATATATATATATATATATATATATATATATATATATATATATATATATATATCCCTGGTGAATGTATTAACATGACTACAAAAATATGTCGGATCCTTAAAATAAGAAGCTTCTTGAACTTAATAGTAAAATTGTATATAATATAGGTAATATAATGTTATTTTTGTCATGCAATAATTGCTTCTTTTATATATTTTAATAAATTACAAATGTTATTCAGAAAAAGTATTTTTTCTTAAATAACATTTAAAGTTTATTGAAATATATAAAGAAGTATTTACTTCATGAGAAAAATAACATTATATTTCCTATTTTTCATACAATTTGTTCAAATTTTCAGAAACTCTATAGAAGTGTATATCAAAATTCGATGAGTAAACATTTTCGATATCTATCCCTAAAAAAAAGTTACCATGTTTTGCAATTCAAAATATTTCCAATTTTTCATTTTAAAAAATTTTTTTTTTTTTAATTTTTTTTATTTCTAATTTTGGTATTTTATCTCACAACGTCTGTTTAGGGAGAGTAGGAGTAGTTGTTCATTTCTATGATTTTTTTAAAAATTTTTGTGATCATCATTGTTAATTTTTTTGAGATATTTGTTAGGAAATTTTTCAAAGTGTACAATAGTAGGATAAAATGAAATTCTTTTAACATTACGAGACTCCTGGCACTGAGGTACATCTTTATAAATGTATTAATTCTTAAATAATTAATTGCTTCTAATTAACTAATAATTAACTATACAAAATTTATAAATAGTTATCAATTATTCAATTTTTAATTAGTTAATAATTAATTAATAACTAATTTTTTGGCTTAATTTATATTTAATTAACAAATAATTAACAATTAGATATCAATTGATTATTAGTAATAAATGTGTGAATTATTTATTAATTTTAATTAATCAATTAATTATCTTATCGCGCTATAAAAATTTCAAAATTAAATATCATCAATTATTAAAAATAATATAAAAAATCCACCTTACGTTATTTATCTTTAAGGCTTTTTTTAATTGTTTTTCGTGTGCAGATTATAAAAGTAAATTTTTTAAATCGCTGTTGTAATAAGAGCAGCTGGTAGCATAATTTTCAGATACACGAACTTGTTGTTGTTGTTGTTGTTGTTGTTGTTGTTGTTGTTGTTGTTGTTGTTGTTTTTTGTTGTTGTTGTTGTTGTTGTTGTTGTTGTTGTTGTTATTGTTGTTGTTGTTGTTGTTGTTGTTGTTGTTGTTGTTGTTGTTGTTACTTTTGTTGTTGTTGTTGTTGTTGTTGTTGTTGTTGTTGTTGTTGTTGTTGTAGCTATTGTTGCTTTTGCTGTTGTAGTTGTTGTTGTAGAGATGCATATCTTATATATTTTTTTCCTTAACACTACACTCACTTTCATTCATTAGCGAAAGTTCTTACAATACTTGCTCATTATTTTATTACTAGAATATATGTAAAAATAAATGCCGACTTCCGTGGCTTAAACGCTAGAATGATTGACTCACGTGCTTGAGGGCGCCAGTTCGATCCCACTTGGGGATCCTAGGTATATACTACCAAGAGAAAAGTTCCTCTCCTCGATTAGGGCAATGCCCGTGAGATTTTGAACTTAAAAAAAATAAAAATATAAAAATATATTAAAATAACCCAGTGGTAAATTAGTAACGTTCCTTTTCAAGCCAAAGTTAAAGGGTTAATAACGTTAAAAAGTAAAAACCAAAGAAAGATTAAAACTATCCGTTTTAATAGTTATCCTTGGAGTTGAGCGATTAAAACTATCGTTATATATATATATATATATATATATACTATATATATATATATATATATATATATATATATATATATATATATATATATATATATATATATATATATATATATATATATATATATATATATATATATATATATATATATATATATATATATATATATATATATATATATATAATTTGTTTTACTTTCTTAAATTTATTTCAAATAATAATTACTTTTACATTATCTATACTGTAATCAATTTATTTTATTGATTTTTTATCGACAATCGATTATATCAAATCTATATTTCATATCGATTATATCAATTTAGAATCCAGTACCGATTATTAAAATATAATATTGTAATCCTTTCGATTTCTCAAAGTCAATTATATATTGATGTATAAACTATACCGAAATGTTAAACTTTAACTTGTAGTTTTAATATTCATTAAATGAATAGTAATATTCAATATTAAAGAATCCCGCAAACTTTGTATATGCAAATAAAATATTTAAGAATTCTATTCTTCAACTTAACAAGTAAGTCCAGAAAGTTATAGGCTTGGTTGGATCCCTTTTCTCGGATGTAATTTCCAACAATGCTAATTCATGATTTATTCATGAATCTCCCTTCAACTTTCCCTCTCACCCTTTCCCCCTTCCACCCCGCCGCTCTCACCCTTTCGCTGCGATAGATTTCAGAACCCTCGTTTGATGTGGCTTTAGGCTTGTAATGACATGAAGTTAACGTTTATTGTTCGAAGGAACACATCTCAGTTGTGCCATATTTAATGCAAATGTACTAATCCATAAGAATTATAACATGGTAATAAGATCCAATATTGTCAAATGTTCGGATATATATATATATATATATATATATATATATATATATATATAATATATATATATATATATATATATATATATATATATATATATATATATATATATATATATATATATATATATATATATGTCTGAATATTATGGAAACGTATTCCTGTAGTTAGGACAGTGTAAAAAAAAGCAATGAAATAGGTGAATAAACGACATAAAAATGTACTCAAAAGAGAGTCTTGTGATAAAATTTTCAAGGGATAAGTGACAGGGGAAGTTCCCATAATACTGCTAAGGAAATCTACACAAAAGAGTCTTCTGATCATCTTTAGAAGGAATAACTGACAGAAGAAGTTCCCATAATCTTGCTGAGGATATGTACTCAAGATAGTCCTTTGATTATCTTTAGAAGGCATAAGTGACAGGAGAAGTTTTCATAATCTTGCTGAGGAAATGTACTCAAAAGAGTCTTCTGATCATCTTTAGAATGGATAAGTGATTGGGGAAGTTCCTAAAATCTTGCTGAGGATATGTACTCAAAAGAATCTTCTGATCATCTTTAGAAGCGATAAGTGACAGAGGAAGTTCCCCTAATCTTGTTTTTGCTAAGAAAATGAGATAATGAAATTGTTGAGAGCTTTGAGGCTTATTGTAAAGGAGATAAACAAATTAAATAATAAATGATGTGAGAGGGTTAATTCATAGTATTTTGTAGAATTTTAAAAGGTTAAATATATATTAGCATCACTTTATATTAATGTGAAAAATGTGGGAGTATATATATATATATATATATATATATATATATATATATATATATATATATATATATATATATATATATATATATATATATATATATATATATATATATATATATATATATATATATATATATATATATATATATATATATATATATATATATATATATATATATATATATATATATATATATATATATTATATATATATATATATATATATATATATATATATATATATATATATATATATATATATATATATATATATATATATATATATATATATATATATATATATATATATATATATATATATATATATATATATATATATATATATATATATATTATATATATATATATATATATATATATATATATATATATATATATATATATATATATATATATATATATATATATATATATATATATATATATATATATATATATATATATATATATATATATATATATATATATATATATATATATATATATATATATATATATATTGCTAAAAAAAGATTACTTTCAAGTATAATAACCACAATTCATGTTTCCATTATTAAACGCAATATCGTCTGAGAAAATGCAAAGGAAATTTCTTGAACATTCTGAGGATTTTAATATCTCATTCCATCTGGAGTGCAATTCCATAAAAAGTGCAAATTTTACAAGTCT
>SEYY01024727.1:17500-20000 GCA_009176605.1 Armadillidium nasatum | reverse complement strand
TATTATCTATATCTTATTCTCTCTTACTCGTATTTAATTCTCTATTCTACATACTTTCTCTACTTGATTATCTTTCTTCATTATATCAATATTCACTTATTCTTACTCTCGTATTCTTTTCTCTTCTTCTTTTCCTATTATTCTCTCGAATACTTCTTATACTTGGCTTAACTATTCTTATTCAATTCTAATATCTATATCCCCGTACTCTTTACCTATAGAACTTCTCTCACACTCCCTGTTACTTATAGATATATATATATATATAATCTATCTTGTCTCTGTCTTCATACTTTTCTCTATTATATATATTATATATATCACATATATATTATATATATCTATCTATCTATAAACCTAAATATTTATCTATCTACCTATATATATAAAGATTTATCTGTTCATGTATTTGTCTATCTATCCATATCTATCTATATCTATCTATATATATATATAATATATATATATGTATATATATATATATTATATATATATTAGTCGAAATCTCAGTGTTGCTTTAAATCGATTAGTATATATCATTAATGAATTTCTAGAATTGTACAACCAGCAGCCAAGAACAGTATACATATTGTATTTATTTACACTATATACTATGCGCAGATTATACTGTATAGAACTTCATGCGCCTAGATACTACCTATAACCATACAACAACAACACTGAGGATAGGGTTCTAACGTTAATATGTACGATAGGACAGGTATATATAGATAAGAGAACTGGATTGGATGAAAGGATGTATATCCATGAAGATTAATAATAATATTATATATATATTTATAAAAATTAATATATAAAAAATAAAAAAAAAAAAAAAAAAAAAAAAAAAAAAAAAAAAAAAAAAAAAAAAAAAATTATATATATATTATAATATAATATACTTCGATTATTTTAATATATATTTATATAATACTAATAATATAATAATAGATTAATAAGCTATTAATGAAATATATATAATATGTAAAGGTAAAAAGCACTAATGAATAATAATTAAATAACATGCAATATCATTTTTTCAATTTATTTATTTAATTTTATAAAAATTTTAAAGTTTTAATTATTAAATTTAAAATAATAGATGAATAGGTGTCAGAAAGTAGGTATGAGAAATATTCCTTTTGACATTAACATGGTTTCATTTTTTATTTTATTTTTTTTTTTTTTGCTTTTTTAATTTTTTTTTTTTTTTTTTTAAATTTTATTTTTGTAATTTAATAAATTAATTGCATATTGTATATAAAAATTTTTATTTATTTTAAAAATTTTTTTTTTTTTTTTTTTTTTTTTTTTAATATATATATTTATATATATGATGATATATACACAAGTAATATTTAAGATATGATAATAGAATACCATACTATATATATATATATATATATATACGTATATTATATCGAAATAAAAAAATATAACTAGCAGTATATATACATATATAACTATAATAGTCAATTAACATTTCTAAGTAATAAAATTTAAAAGTATATAAAATACCTAGTAAAATGACAAAATTATTATAAAATATATAAATATTATAAATAATTTAATTAAATTATATTTACAATATAATATTTAAAAAAATAAAAGATATTGATGAATTTGTTATTAATATCTAATATATATCATATCTATATTTTCTATATCTAAATTCTATATTCATATATATATATCTATATATATAAATATATATGATATAATATGATATATAATATATATATATATATCAATAATTAATTATAAAATATATATAATATTATTTATATATATATTATATTAATATAAATATATAATAGGTATATAAAATTATATTATATATATAATATATATATATTAAATTATAATTAAATTATTTATTTATTATGGTTATTTATTTATTTATTAAAATTAGTAAATATTAATATATATAATATAAATATATTATATATATAATATATAATATATAATATATATATATTAATATATATATAGTATATAATATATATATATATATATTTTTTTGAAGTTTATTTCCCGATTTGATAAATGTAAAAAAAATAAATAAATAAATAAATAGAAATGAATAAAAAAAATTAATACATTTAAAATTACAAGAAATATTCGTTTTTATATGACGTTAATTAAATCCCTACATGACGTTTAATAAAGTTTCGTTTTAAATGAATTCGAATTTAACATCAAGAGCGAGTCTCTCTCTGAACAAATATGGTCAAAGTTTCTATCGAATTAAATTACCCGTTGCTTCCTTAATTGCCGCAGTTAATTTAGAAAGAAAAACAGAAGTAAAGTCTAAGGAAAAGTGCATCCATATTTCAGTATAAAATACATAATTTTATTACCAAACTTCCTCTTTTTAATTGTCTTTGAGGAAACGTTTGTATTAAATTTGTTTCATAAACTTTAATAAAATTTAAAAAAAAGTTTTGTAATAAGCATCAATTAATTTAGAAGGAGCAATTTATAACATTTGTTAATCTTT
>SEYY01024727.1:10000-12500 GCA_009176605.1 Armadillidium nasatum | reverse complement strand
TTTATTGCTCTTAGATTTAATGTATTTCTGAAGCTGTTCAACTAGGCCCAAGACGTACTTTCTGGCACTTTAATATAGATAATTGGGGGACTCTGAGACGCTTCTTTGCTAACTACCCTTGGAATGAATCCTGTTTAGAATCGGATGATGCTTCTGTCTCTGCTGAAAAGGTAGGGACGTAATCGCAGATAGGAGAATAGGTTCATTCCATCTTCAACTAAATCTTTTTTTCCTCATAACCCATGGTTTTCGATGGTATTTGCTCTCGTGCCATTCATGAAAAACTCTAATTCTCTTTCGCTCTTGCTAGTTTTCGATCAGCTCTGAATCATTGTAGGGATATTATTCGGTTGTCCAAGCGTACTTTCACTATAACGAAGTGCCCTGACCTCATTGGTTCTCCTAATGACAAAAGATTCTGTCTTCTAGCAAAAAACATCCCCTCTGTAAATCGGTCTTTCCCCTTCCTCTTATTTGTCCTGACAACTCTATAGCTAAAACTCCTTCTGAAAAGGCAAATCTCTTCGACCACCTTTTTTTCCTCCAATGCAACCCTGAACGATTCCGGGACCCCTGTTCCTATTCCATCTCCTCTCAGGTGTTCCATTTCTTCACCAGTGATTTCTCATATTCAAATCTATGGGATCCTGAAAACTATGAACGTCAAGAAGGTGAGAGGCCCGAATGGCATTTCCCTCCGTGTTCTGAACAGGTGCCTGTTCTCGTTCAATTGCAAGCTAGTATGATCCACCGGTGCGAGTTATGAGTCAGTAAGTCAGAAGATCAAATTTCGAACAGCTGCTGTAATGGCATGCCCCTCTTTGTTATCTGCTACAAATTAAACTATGGTACGTGATGTTTGTTTCATTTCCAAACTGTTATATCGATATCACATAAACGAGTGACATAAGGCCCTATTTGTATTTGGTGGAATTTCATTTGGATGATGAAAACTTCATCTGTCGAAATTTATAAACATCATTAAGAATCACCTATATATATATATATATATATATATATATATATATATATATATATATATATATATAATATATATATATATATATATATATATATATATATATATTTATATATTGCTGTCTTTAATGCAGATCTTTGAGCAATATTTCAACTTAACCTATGAAACACTCCTCAGAGAAATGTTAATTTCATTTCACATTAAAATACGAGAGAGGAAAATGCACTTGGGAACTCTATGTTACGAAACATTCTCTCAACCCCTCTCTCTCTCTCTCTCTCTCTATCGTTCTTTCTCCTTGATTCTATGAACTGCATTAAAAACTTCTTTTGTTAACAACGAATTTGTTCAACAACTACTTAAATTCTCGTTTTCCGTTACGTTGGCTTTAGAAATTTATTTTGGATATTACTAACCACTCGCACACATACTCACACATATATATATATATAATATATATATATATATATATATATATATATATATATATATATATATATATATATATATATATATATATATATATATATATATATGTTCAGGAGTTCTTGGTCAACTACAAAAGTTGTGAGGCATGTAGTACCTTGTTATGAATCAGTAGAATCAGAGTTTAATTCGGGAGCTAAAGGCAACGAAGCTTCAGACTGATCAAAAGAGAAGAAATGCTACTCATCTCCAATGCTGATTGACTTAGTAGCTAATTCATGTAATGGAAACGATTCGTAAAGCGAAACAATATATTTGTATGGGAGTCATTACTTAATGAGAAAATTCGTGTAGAGGTTAGAATGCATAGCAAGTATTCACTACCTGATACACCCCCCCACATATATATATATATATATATATATATATATATATATATATATATATATATATATATATATATATATATATATATATATATATATATATATATATATATATATATATATATATATATATATATATATATATATATATATATATATATATATATATATATATATATATATATATATATATATATATATATATTATATATATATATATATATATATATATATATATATATATATATATATATATATAATATATATATATATATATATATATATATATATATATATATATATATATATATATATTTAAAGCTTAGTGATTAAATATCTGCATTCTGATACATTAACACGAAACCTTTAATGAAGTGTTTTGTTTTTCATAATAATATCACTGCATAAAGTACATCTCCAAGAAGATACACAAATAAGGTACATCATAATCACTTTAAGAGTTATGTACACATAATAATGAATTTTAAGTCTGTAAAAGTTTTTTCATAACAAAGGTTTCTTTTTTTTTTTTTTTTTTTTTTTTTATTCACTGAAAAAGAGCTTAGTTACAAAAGAGTTTAATTCATAAATAAAGCAAATTTGAAATTCTTTCTTTCCCTTTTCTATCCTTTTATCTCTTTCTCTCCCTTTTTCTCTTCTTTCTCTTTCTTTCTCCGTCTTTCTCTCTCTTTTTTCTCTCTCTCTTTCT
>SEYY01024726.1:20000-36982 GCA_009176605.1 Armadillidium nasatum | reverse complement strand
GTCTTCAAACTTCAGAAGCATCTAATTTATATTTCATCCTGGATTCGAGAAAAATCTGTTCTTTGCAAAAAAAAAAAAAAAAAAAAAGAACTCATTTCTCGGTACACAAGGCAATAATTTTTATGGTTCCTCTTCTTCACGCTCTTTCTTGCATAAAAATGTCAACTCTAACTTTGCTTCTTCCTCTTTTCCCCTCTATATCTTCTTTTGGCACAACTGCCGTTTTACCTTAATTAAAGTAAAACTCATCACTCAAACTTTTTCCCTAATGCAACTTTAGATGATTTCGGAGCAATATCTCCTCCTTCAACCTCCCCCAACTCATTTATGCCTAAAATTGTAATTTTTTCTAAAGATGTCATTTCTGCTCTCTCTGAGCTTAATACTATGATGGCCTACGGTTCTGATGGATCCCCCTTCTGGTTCTTTTAAACTTGTGTTTTTTTTTAATCCTGTATCTCTCCTTAGTAAGCTATTTTGTCTTTGCATTTCTACTCAACCATCAATTCTTTCTGGAAAGGTGCTCTCATTCAGGCTGTGCCGAAGAAGAAAGACCTCTCTCAACTCTCAAACTACAGTATCATCTCTTCAACCTCCGCTCTTTCTCAAGTTTCTAGTTAAGATATGAAAACATCTCAAATCTTAACTCTGACCCAAATCTTAACTTAACTAGTAAAAAAACGCTTTACTGGTGATCTTTCACTTCTTTCTAACTCTTGGTCATTCGCTTTTCGGCATTTCGGCAAATCTTTTCCTTTCGCGCTTGACATTGAAAGCCTCACTGATTTCCTTTTCGGTCATTCTATAGCAGTTGTTCTTCCTTTTAATCTATTAATAGTGGTGTTCCTCAGTGATCTGTCCTATCCCCAACTCTTTTTCTAATTTTTATTAAAGACCTTCTCTCAATTATTTAATCACCTATCTACTTATATGGAAATGACTACACCCTTCATTATTCCTTCCAATTTGAAAGACGTAAATTAAATGACGGGTAGAATGGTGACTTTTCAGCAACTAACCTCTGATCTTTCTTGTATTTCAAATTGGGACAGAGAAAACAAGATCAGCAAATTCCATCTACTTGACATAACCTACCATACAACTATGACATTTTCGAAAAAACACAACTCAAACATTCGTACGTCCTTAAATATTCTTGGTGATTTCTTTTATCTCGGGATCTTAAAAGGAACACATTACTTCTCTTTCTAAACAAAGTTTTAAAAGTTTGGATGTTCTGAGGCGCCTTTATAATTTTTTCACACCACCACAGCTGCTTTCTCTTTATAGGAGTGTTGTTCTCCCCTGTATGGAGTACGCCTCGCAAATCTGAAATAATTCACTCATACAGCTCTCCTTATAAAGATGGAATCTAGGGGTTTTCGTCTTTCAACTAATTCGTTCTCACTAATTCACTTCAGTTTTTTTTTGCCTGTCGAATTGTGGCGTTTTTCTCTCTATACTCTATCTATTACACGGACACAACTCTTCTAAACTCTCTCGTCGCATTTCCACCACTGAGAAGGGCTTGATCTACACATCATTCTATACAGTCTGATCTTTTCTCTGTCTATCTCTCTGAGCTCAGGCTTAAAAGTTATGCTTAATTTTATATGTGCTCAGCTGGTAAAATTTGGAACACACTCTTTTTATCTGTTTTTTTCAACTTCCTTTGATATGCACAGCTGCACACTTTCAAATGCTGTGTATAGAGACATGTCGGCCTGTAATTTGATCAGGTTTCTGGTGTTTCCCAACTCTTATGAATATATATATATATATATATATATATATATATATATATATATATATATATATATATATATATATATATATATATATATATATATATATATATATTATATATATATATATATATGGAAGTATATGTAAGGGGGGTATGAAAGAAAAAAAGAGAATATAGAAGGAAATAAAGGTAAGAATGCTTGAGAGTATGCGTTTACCATCTGTAATGTATGAGTATGAAACGTGGGTGATTAATGCTCAAATAAGGAAAAGATTAGAAGTGTTTGAGATAAAAGGGTTGAGGGCTATATCTGGGTTAAGGAGGGTAAATAGATTCATGAGTCAGAAGCGAAAGAATAAGGGAGATGTGTGGATGGAAAAGGAGAACAGTGGGTAGAGAGGAAGAGGGTGTATTAAGGTGGTTTGGGCATATGTGTAGAATGGATGAGAATAGGATTGTGGATAGAGTGATGAGAGAAGATGGAAGTGGAGGTGGATGAATGGGGTAAGGGAGATTTTAGGGGGAGAGGTTTGAATGTGGATGAGAGCAGGAGTGTTGCAGAGACCAGAGTAAGATGGAGGGTAGTGGTGATGGGGGAGGGAAATAGAGTGTGGATGTGGGTATGTATGTGTGAGCAAACTGACGGACACTACCCCACGAGAGTGGGAATGATATATAATATATATATATATATATATATATATATATATATATATATATATATATATATATATATATATATATATATATATATATATATATATATATATATATATATATATATATATATATATCTTCTGGCACTTTGATCGGGCTGACTGGGGGCTTTGCGTTGCTTCTAAAGCTAACTATTCCTTGGAGTGACTGCTTTGTCTCTGATAGACGTCAGTCTCTGATGATAAGGTGGGGGCTGCAATCGTTGATGGGATGAGAAAATTCATTCCTTCTTCAACTAAATCTTTCTCTCCTCAGAATCCATGGTTTGATCGCGCTTGCTCTTTTGCCATTCAGGCTAGAGACATCGCGTATCGAGAATGGAAAAACTCTCCTTCTCCTATCACTCTTGCTAATTTTCATTCTGCTCGGAATCGTTGCAGGGATATTCTTCGACGAGCAAAGTGGACTTTCACAAAACGAAGGTGTGCTGAGCTTCTAAACTCTCCTACTGATAAATCTTTCTGGCCTCTTGCCAAAATCATCTCTAACAACTTCTCTAAATCTTCCTTTCCTCCTCTTATTCGCTCTGATGGCTCTGTTGCTAACACTCCCACTGAAAAGGCTAATCTCTTCGGCCTCCTATTCTCCTCTAATTCAACCCCGGACGACTCCGGCAATGCTCCTCCAACTTCTTCTCCTCTCAGAGGTCCCATGCCTTTGCCTGTGATTTCATTTGACCAGGTGCATGGGCTTCTGAAGTCTATGAACGTTAGGAAGGCAAGCGGCCCGGATGGCATTCCTCCCCGAGTTTTAAGGGAGTGTGCCTCTGAGCTGGCTCCGTTCCTCGTTCAACTTTTCTCTCTATGCCTCAATACTAGTACTTTCCCTCAGTGTTGGAAGCGCGCATTGGTCCAACCTATTCCGAAAAAAGGTAGCCAGCTCTGATCCTTCTAACTATCGCCCTATAGCTCTCACTTGTATTCTGTCTAAGATCTTTGAAACCCTTCTTAACTCTCACTTCTTGGATCATCTGGAATCTCATTCCCTTCTTTCTGATCATCAGTATGGCTTTCGACGCTCGAGGTCTACTGGTGATATACTTTCCTATCTTGCAGATCTATGGTCTTCTGCCCTTAGGACCAGGAGACCTCGAGCGTCGAAAGCCATACTGATGATCAGAAAGAAGGGAATGAGATTCCAGATGATCCAAGAAGTGAGAGTTAAGAAGGGTTTCAAAGATCTTAGACAGAATACAAGTGAGAGCTATAGGGCGATAGTTAGAAGGATCAGAGTGGCTACCTTTTTTCGGAATAGGTTGGACCAATGCGCGCTTCCAACACTGAGGGAAAGTACTAGTATTGAGGCATAGAGAGAAAAGTTGAACGAGGGACGGAGCCAGCTCAGAAGGCACACTCCCTTAAAACTCGGGGAGGAATGCCATCCGGGCCGCTTGCCTTCCTAACGTTCATAGACTTCAGAAGCCCATGCACCTGGTCAAATGAAATCACAGGCAAAGGCATGGGACCTCTGAGAGGAGAAGAAGTTGGAGGAGCATTGCCGGAGTCGTCCGGGGTTGAATTAGAGGAGAATAGGAGGCCGAAGAGATTAGCCTTTTCAGTTAGGAGTGTTAGCAACAGAGCCATCAGAGCGAATAAGAGGAGGAAAGGAAGATTTACAGAAGTTGTTAGAGATGTTTTTGGCAAGAGGCCAGAAAGATTTATCAGTAGGAGAGTTTAGAAGCTCAGCACACCTTCGTTTTGTGAAAGTCCACTTTGCTCGTCGAAGAATATCCCTGCAACGATTCCGAGCAGAATGAAAATTAGCAAGAGTGATAGGAGAAGGAGAGTTTTTCCATTCTCGATACGCGATGTCTCTAGCCTGAATGGCAAGAGAGCAAGCGCGATCAAACCATGGATTCTGAGGAGAGAAAGATTTAGTTGAAGAAGGAATGAATTTTCTCATCCCATCAACGATTGCAGCCCCCACCTTATCATCAGAGACTGACGCGTCTTCAGAGACAAAGCAGTCCATCCAAGGATAGTTGGCATAGAAGCAACGCAAAGCCCCCCAATCAGCCCTATCAAAGTGCCAGAAGATATATATAATATATATATATATATATATATATATATATATATATATATATATATATATATATATATATATATATATATATATATATATATATATATATATATATATATATATATATTATTTTAACATTCCCACTCTCGTGGGGTAGTGTCCGTCAGTTTGCTCACACATACATACCCACATCCACACTCTATTTCCCTCCCCCATCACCACTACCCTCCATCTTACTCTGGTCTCTGCAACACTCCTGCCTTCATCCACATTCAAACCTCTCCCCCTAAAATCTCCCTTACCCCATTCATCCACCTCCACTTCCATCTTCCTACCTCGGATCTCATCACTCTATCCACAATCCTATTCTCATCCATTCTACACATATGCCCAAACCACCTTAATACACCCTCTTCCTCTCTACCCACTGTTCTCCTTTTCCATCCACACATCTCCCTTATTCTTTCGCTTCTGACTCATGAATCTATTTACCCTCCTTAACCCAGATATAGCCCTCAACCCTTTTATCTCAAACACTTCTAATCTTTTCCTTATTTGAGCATTAATCACCCACGTTTCATACTCATACATTACAGATGGTAAACGCATACTCTCAAGCATTCTTACCTTTATTTCCTTCTATATTCTCTTTTTTTCTTTCATACCCCCCTTACATATACTTCCATATATATATATATATATATATATATATATATATATATATATATATATATATATATATATATATATATATATATATATATATATATATATATATATATATATATATATATATATCCATAAGAGTTGGGAAACACCAGAAACCTGATCAAATTACAGGCAGACATGTCTCTATATACAGCATTTGAAAGTGTGCAGCTGTGCATTCAAAGGAAGTTGAAAAAACAGATAAGAAGAGTGTGTTCCAAATTTTACCAGCTGAGCACATATAAAATTAAGCATAACTTTTAAGCCTGAGCTCAGAGAGATAGACAGAGAAAAGATCAGACTGTATAGAATGATGTGTAGATCAAGCCCTTCTCAGTGGTGGAAATGCGACGAGAGAGTTTAGAAGAGTTGTGTCCGTGTAATAGATAGAGTATAGAGAGAAAAACGCCACAATTCGACAGGCAAAAAAAAACTGAAGTGAATTAGTGAGAACGAATTAGTTGAAAGACGAAAACCCCTAGATTCCATCTTTATAAGGAGAGCTGTATGAGTGAATTATTTCAGATTTGCGAGGGCGTACTCCATACAGGGGAGAACAACACTCCTATAAAGAGAAAGCAGCTGTGGTGGTGTGAAAAAATTATAAAGGCGCCTCAGAACATCCAAACTTTTAAAACTTTGTTTAGAAAGAGAAGTAATGTGTTCCTTTTAAGATCCCGAGATAAAAGAAATCACCAAGAATATTTAAGGACGTACGAATGTTTGAGTTGTGTTTTTTCGAAAATGTCATAGTTGTATGGTAGGTTATGTCAAGTAGATGGAATTTGCTGATCTTGTTTTCTCTGTCCCAATTTGAAATACAAGAAAGATCAGAGGTTAGTTGCTGAAAAGTCACCATTCTACCCGTCATTTAATTTACGTCTTTCAAATTGGAAGGAATAATGAAGGGTGTAGTCATTTCCATATAAGTAGATAGGTGATTAAATAATTGAGAGAAGGTCTTTAATAAAAATTAGAAAAAAGAGTTGGGGATAGGACAGATCACTGAGGAACACCACTATTAATAGATTAAAAGGAAGAACAACTGCTATAGAATGACCGAAAAGGAAATCAGTGAGGCTTTCAATGTCAAGCGCGAAAGGAAAAGATTTGCCGAAATGCCGAAAAGCGAATGACCAAGAGTTAGAGAGAAGTGGAAAGATCACCAGTAAAGCGTTTTTTTACTAGTTAAGTTAAGATTTGGGTCAGAGTTAAGATTTGAGATGTTTTCATATCTTAACTAGAAACTTGAGAAAGAGCGGAGGTTGAAGAGATGATACTGTAGTTTGAGAGTTGAGAGAGGTCTTTCTTCTTCGGCACAGCCTGAATGAGAGCACCTTTCCAGAAAGAATTGATGGTTGAGTAGAAATGCAAAGACAAAATAGCTTACTAAGGAGAGATACAGGATTAAAAAAAAACACAAGTTTAAAAGAACCAGAAGGGGGATCCATCAGAACCGTAGGCCATCATAGTATTAAGCTCAGAGAGAGCAGAAATGACATCTTTAGAAAAAATTACAATTTTAGGCATAAATGAGTTGGGGGAGGTTGAAGGAGGAGATATTGCTCCGAAATCATCTAAAGTTGCATTAGGGAAAAAGTTTGAGTGATGAGTTTTACTTTAGATTAAGGTAAAACGGCAGTTGTGCCAAAAGAAGATACTAGAGGGGAGAAAGAGGAAGAAGCAAAGTTAGAGTTGACATTTTTATGCAAGAAAGAGCGTGAAGAAGAGGAACCATAAAAATTATTGCCTTGTGTACCGAGAAATGAGTTTTTTTTTTTGCAAAGAACAGATTTTTCTCGAATCCAGGATGAAATATAAATTAGATGTGTTTCTGAAGTTTGAAGACACGGTTATTTCTGAAGGAAACATCTCTGAGGCAAATAACACGAGAACAAGCAGAGATAAACCAAGATTTGTAAGGTTTAGTTGAAAGGAAAGATTGTACAGTGAAATGTAAGTCTCCATGCCACAGAGAATCACCCCGGTAGTTCACTCTGCACTCTTCGAGGGACCCTATCCATGGAAGCGATAATTATTACACAGGAAATTAAAGAAATACGACCGCAAGTCCAACCAGCTTGCGCACCGAAATGTCACAGTCATTTCCTCGCTATAGAAGGGGGTCTTTCTTGCAGAAGACTTAAAAAGGAAGAAGAGGATATAGAGATAAGAAAGTGATCGGGAGAGCCCAGAGGGGGATAGAATTTGACAATATAAAGAGAAGGATTAGAAGTTTTAAAAAAGGTCTAGAATGTTGGGTTTTTCTTCAAGAAGAACATGTTAGGAGTAGGAAGCTGCACTAACTTCTCAATGTTATTTTTATTGGAGAATTGGAAGGCACGTTCACCAGTTATATCATGAAAACTAGAGGAAAGCTATATGCGATGGTGGATATTGAAGTCATCTAATTTCCGAGAAAGTAAAAATAGGGGAATGTGCTTTATAATGGAGTTTTGGTAGTCAAAGCAATCAAAATAGTAGAAATATGAGATAAATCAATAGACGAAATAAATTTTGTTGTGGAATGTCAAGAGATCTTAATTCACAGGGTGGAAAATTCAGAAAGCTAAAAAATTAAGAGACAAGAGAACAAACAAAATCGTTTCTCACATATGCACCGCAATCTCCTTTTCTAATGAAAAGTGAAGATAGAGACAGTAAGAGGAAACAGAAAATGTTTTGCTATCAGAATTCTGAAGCACCTGAGTTTCGGTCAGTAATAAGAGGTAAAGATTAAAAGAAAAGAGATTGCGTTCAAAAAAAGGAAAAATTGGATTAAAGATCGCGAATGTTGTAGAAATTAATGAAGAAGATAGACAATGCACTAGGGAAAGTCTGCCACAAAGTCTTGGTGGCACCAACTTAATATCACCGATCAATAGTTTTGTTCAACAATGTGACTTCAAAATAACTAGGTTTTGCGGATAGCAAAAAATCTAAATTAATAAGTTCAGTAAATAAAATTGATATCGGCACTCGATTTCAGTAAATTCTAGAGTTATCGCATCGGTACTCAATATCGGGTGGTTTAAAAATACAGGTATTGGTTAAAATTTTGGTATCACTCCATTCATATATATATATATATATATATATATATATATATATATATATATATATATATATATATATATATTATATATATATATATATATATATATATATTATATTTTTTTTTTATATGTGAAATCCTGTACCATATTTGGAGAAACTTTTGCTAAAATGTTATAAAAATGATTTTAAATACGATAGTTTTTTTAAAAAGTCATCTCATATAGGTAGTTAGCAGTATTATGACTTTCTGGAACCTTCTACATCTTTCGTGGACAGTTTCAAACATTCTGGAACGTTATGACTTTCATTGTCTGTGACTCCGCCCACATGCTCGGTTACCTAAATAAGTCTGAGCATTGTGTGTGAGCGTCAATCTACCAAGGCACATTGGATATGCTTGTGCTTTATGTTTCAGCATTTATGTGTCGATTGCTTTAGTTAAGTCACTTGTTAGAATATAGAAACTTCGTTAATGCTTCGTTAATTGTCTTTCTAAAAGAATTACATTCTGCATATACTTTTTAGTCATAATGTTTTATAAAAAAAGTGCTTCTACCACGGAAAGAAACAAGAACTGGACGAAGAATATTGCAAGTTTTCAAAGATCAAGTGGGAAAAGGAGAGCAGCTCAACGAGAAGAACGTTAGCTGGAAAACAGCAGAAGGATACCACTCAAACTTACAATTATTGGTCACTTTGTGTTCTTTGAAGGAATGTGCAAAGGAAATCGTGAAATAGGGAACAAGTTTATGGCAAAATATATTAAATTTCACACCTTTATTTAATTCAAGTCGTGCAAACAAATCTGGCTAATGCGCTGAACACCAACGATTAATGAGTAAAAAGAGGAAAATATGATCAGTGGTATGAAGTGCTTGACATCACCTAAAAAAATGGTAAGTAGCAATGCAGAGATGGTCGAAGGTTATATCAAATGCAGAGTGAAATCAAAGGACAGATTGGGTATACATCTGGGAAGGTTGCGAGTTCCAAAGAAACAAATAAAACAACACTGTCAACCTCCGAACTCGAGTCAGAGACTGAGGGTGAATATGAAGTCCCTAAATTCAGATGAACAGTTAACACGTGCAATCAAGAAATATAAAAGTACCAAAACAGCTAAACAAAATACAATAATTATATATTATACAGTCCTTATGCTAAATACTGTGCAATCTTTTTCGTTATATAGACATTCGTACTTATAGGTAATTTTCCGTAATTGGAAGATTAAGAATTTTTTAGCGATGACGATGATGATGAAATTCAAAAAGTATATTTCAAAAATTTCTATTACTTTTATAAATTTAATAATTTTAAATTTAAGGAAGAATTAATTATCTTTTCCTTATTAATTATTTAAATATGTAAATACAAGTAATTTTAATAGTATAATGCAGAGTGTCTCACTCTCTTTTGGCCCCAGGGTTTAGCATAAAAACTTATAAGATCCACCCGTATGCCTTACATAAATACGTAGATATGACGGATGATTTTTGTACACTCATGGTGTAAACGCACGGCTTATACAACTGATTCATCATTTCTCTGTCTCGCTAATCGATCAAATAAAAGAAAAATATGTGATATGTTAGAATAATAAAAAGCCTAGTCGTCGTAAATATCTTACAGCCTCTTTGAAAGAAGGATATGGGATAATGAAAGGTGAAATAGTAAAAATAAAGACGATTTGAGTGTAAAAGGTTGGCAAATTAAAATGGGTAGGAGGGGAAAGGAAAGAATTGAGTGAGAGATGATTTGAAACTCAGAAATTACTATGGTGAAGGTATGAAGGTATTGTTCAAAGGAAAATAGTACTTTGAATATATTAATGACACGACTTTAACAGAAGACGAAATGAGTCTACAAAGATAGAGACATATAGTGAAAGAGAGAGAGAGAGAGAGAGAGAGAGAGAGAGAGAGAGAGAGAGAGAGAGAGAGAAGATATTTAGAAAAGAGAATGAGAGTAAAGAGTGAGGTGTGTCTGTGTACATGTTGATACATATTCTGCGTATGAATTCAAATGAGCTTAAATATGCCTATACGTTATTATATTTTATTGTAAGTATGCTTATTTTTGTAAGTGTGTTGATATTGGTTTGCTTGCATGGGTATATAAATTCCTGAGATTATTTGTACGTATGTTTGAATGCTTGTTTAGGTGATCATCAGTCTCCTTCGAATTTTATTGTAGGTATGCGTATTTTTGTAAGTGTGTTGATATTGGTTTGCATGCATAGGTATATAAATTCCTATGAGATTGTTTGTACGTATGTTTGAATGCTTCTTTATGTGATCATCTGTCCTCCTTCAAATTCAAAATCATATTGCTCTACGATGATAATGTCATTAATAATACAATGAAGGAGTGTATTTGGTAGTAGAGCTTATTATGTAAATATACCTATAACAGTGATTATAAGTTCATTATGTAACAATGGATGATACCAACGATATTGTAAGAGTGATTATATAATCGACAAAATAATAGATTTTTCAAATTACAAGGAGTATATGAGAGAAGGGGAAAGGAGAAAGTAGGGCATAAATAGAATAAATTGTTCTTCCTAAGAAATGATAAAATTTGGTGTGGTGGTAACATGGTGGATTTCAAATCAGAAGGGAAGGATTTGAATCCTGGTCTCTCGAAAGTTTTAAGTTCGTATCTTGGTTTGGAATTACTGAAAGTTCAATTTTCTCTCAATAGATAGCGAAATGTTGAAGAAAAAATGGCTGGAAAATTCCAAAATGGTGCTATGGTGGAGTCGAGAGAAATTGGACAAAAGTCATGTGAACAAAAATTCAAGATAGCTGCAAAACCCAACTGGATAAAAATTTAAGATGTCGGCGAAACCCACGTGAACAGAAATTCAAGATAACAGACGGATTACGTCCTAATTTCATGATGTCAAAATATCATGACGTCAGAGAGTGTCGTGTGTGTATACATATGTGCATGCATACATGTGTGTGGCGTCATCATCGATGGCACCTTGCAACATTGCGATGCTGCAAAGAGAGTCTTGCAAAAGGTCTTCGGTGCCAGCTATTGCTGAAAATAGCACCCCCTCGTCCAGAGAGATGGGGCCATAGAAAGGGCGCCACGTGCTAGGAAAAGTTAGAAATAACTCAAAAAAGAGCATGGGAACCAGAAGTGGAGTGCCAAAGAGGGGAAAATGGACACGTACCATAGGAAAATAAGGTCAAAAGGGGCAGGGTATAAGGGATTATTAAAGTCATTAATTAGGTGCCATAATTTTCGAATTAATGGGATTAACCTAATTAATTAGGAAATTAAAATAGGAACAGGAAAGAGGCTTGGGGCAGGTTCACCTCAAATAGGTGCTCAGGAAAGAGAATGAGGTTGGCATTTGCATCGTCTACTAAAGTAGTGTCCTATATATATATATATATATATATATATATATATATATATATATATATATATATATATATATATATATATATATATATATATATATATATATATATATATATATATATATATATATATATATATATATATATATATATATATATATATATATATATATATATATATATATATATATATATATATATATATATATATATATATATATATATATATATATATATATATATATATATATATATATATATATATATATATATATATATATATATATATATATATATATATATATATATATATATATATATATATATATATATATATAAAGGAAATCTCGTAGCTTAATCAACTTCATTCCTCATGTATCATTTTTGTAGTGTCTCCGAAGTTAACTCAGCCTTTCATTTAATTGTAATAGTACGTAAGGTATTTAGAATAATTGATTTTCTTTTTTTACTTATAAATAGTTTGAAATTTCAAACTTCAGAAAACACTGATTGCTTATTTAAATAACCACGTTTGATTATTACATCTCTCTCATTGTATCTTGAGATTTCAAATGAAAAATATTTCGATGGAAAAAAATACTCCCTTTCACATGACTGTATGTACGTGTGCGTCTATATGCGAATCTCTAGTGAATAAAAAAGGCCGAATTCATGTGTGCATAAATTTTTGTCTTTGAAATATATGAGTTTTCATTTTTTTCATTTTTCCGTGTTTTAGTCAAAAAGCCAATATTAAACTTTACGCTCCGAAAGACAACTTCACTAAACTTATTTTTTGCGTTTCTCAACCTCCTCTTCCATTCTCTATCTCTCTCTTTATATATATATATATATATATATATATAATATATATATATATATATATATATATATATATATATATATATATATATATATATATATATATATATATGCAATAGTTGGTTATAGATTTCTTTGCAGAATTGTAATCGTTAGATTTTGCCCACGGACATTTTTCTTTTGTTTTTTGTACTCACACTAATTAAGAGTTTTGTTATTAAATCTTTGACGCTACCTTTGAAGTACTGTCTACTTAATTTTTATATCTTAACAGGTACGAGTCAGGGTTAAACACAACAATTTGGTTATGAGGTGAAAATACCTTTATCTCCCCTATCATAGAAGGTCATGTATGGATTTGCTGGCACCTACTCCGTTCCTTTTGTCATTGGACCCATGTTCGATTGGCGAAAAATTGGAGAAATGGAAGGTGGCGTACCTTTGCTAATTGACGGCGATTGTAATTGCGACTGAGAGTTGAAAAAACTGGCTGGTCTTGAAGTACAGGAAGTAATCCATATATTAGACGTCAATGAAGCTGCAGAATATAAGGAAGTCTTAAAAGAGCTGGATGCTAAATTCTCATCTAAAGTTAATATTATGTTTGAGCATTTTATATTTAAACAAACTAATCAAGGGTCTAAGGAAACCACAGACTCATATGCTAAACAAAATTGCCGAAAATTGCGATTTTCTTAATATAGAGATCGCCTTTATCTATCAAATTATAGCTAAATATTGCTCCTCTCGTTTGCTTAGGAAATTATTGTAAGAAATAGATTTAAATGCAGCAAGCGTACGTAAGTCATCTTCTACCTTATTACTACTGTACCACTTAGAGCCTTTCCTTTTCTTGATCAGGGTGTCTTTCCTAACATAAAAAAAACACTGAAACTGTTCCTAATTCTTCTTCCTGTGTTGTTTGCGTCAGGCCTTTTTTAGCTTTCTTGTGTTCTCTAGATTTTCTTAGGATCTATAATATTGGTCTTGTCATCTGCACTGACAACATCATAGTCAACTAGTGCAGCTGTACCTATAACTACTCCTGCTCTGTTGGACACTTCATACCTCTCTGCCTCTAGTGCAATGGTAGGGATTTGTGTTGTGTTATAGCAAACACCAAGAGTAACGATATCATCGTCAGGTATACTTTCTGTACCCTCTGATCAGGTGATGAAGCTGAATCTTCAATGGCAGTAGTGTCTGCAGAGAGCACGGGGCATTCCTGATCGAATCTTCTTTTATTCTCATCAGATACTCTTTCTTCCATACTAGACTTTCTTGCAGAACTCCTGTTCATCATTTCAGTTACAGTTTTGAGTACTCTGTCAATCAATTTGCATTCTGCAAACTGTTCTTTAGTAAACTAAAAAGCATCTTTCTTGAACTGGAATTCTCATTTCTTTTGCACAGTTACATGCAAGCAGATCCTTAATTAATTGGACATGCAGCAATGTCAAACAATTCATTTAAACTGTCCAGAAACTGCTTGCTTTACTCCGTACTAATACTATGCTTTGATGGTTTAGATCCTTCATCCACCAGTCTTATCAGCTTTGTTTTAACGTTTTCAAGTTGACGCTGTTGATTCGAGTTGACAGCTCGAATCCACAGGTCAACAAGAGCTTCACTTAACTGTGAAATAACATCCTTTATTGCTGGAATACTTATGTTCCTTCAAGAAAAGAAAATGTCTTGCAATCTGGAAACGTGTGAGAAGTTCAATGGTTGGCAATTCCTGCAGAGGGGGCCAAACACAACATGACTTGCTGCCTCCCGTGCTATCATTTGACTCATGTTAGTACCTGAAATATAAAAGAGAAATATATAAATCGCAGTCAACTTATTTAGGGAATAAATGAACATTGTTCAATGTTCATTTATTCCCTAAATAAATTGTCCATTGAACAATTCAGAACAATTACCAACAGAACTATGCGAATGGCAATTTTTGATAAATTTTTCTGAGTTTTGAGATCAAAAAGGGAACACTTAGGCCTCATAAGAAAAATATTTAATTAGATTTTCTGAAAACCCTCATAGGTCTGAACAAAATTCTAAGATGTTCAAGCAAATCGATTTCAACTACACAGGCTAATGGTGATGCTCTTTATCAGGATGACCAAGTCCATCTTTATACAACTAAAATCGTTTAGGACTGGTTTTCGGAGCACGAAGGTGAGGTTTCACATAGGCCATGACCTTCACAATTGTCCCATCTCAAAATTCCCTTTGCGTACTATGTTAGTAACAAATGTTCCAGCGCGCTATAACCCTCCATCATTATTAACGGATCTTGCCACTGTTTTGCAAGAAGAATGAAGCAAGATTCCTCTGAAAACTATACAAGACATCCATTCCTAGAAGAATGAAAACAGTTCTGGATGCCAAGGCTGGTCCATTCCCATATTAGTCATGGTTATATGCGTTTGTTTGGATGTTTCCATATTTTTGTCCAACCCATTATATATATATATATATATATATATATATATATATATATATATATATATATATATATATATATATATATATATATATATATATATATATATATATATATATATAGGAACCGACCGGGGCTGGAATTTGGCCGGGGCCGGGGCCGGGGCCGGGGTCACCCAAATTTGGCCGGGGCCGGGGCCGGGGCCGGGGTTATGGCCGGGGTTTCCTAAAATTTGTAAAGAGGTCAAAAGCACTGAAATTTTAGGTTAAGAAAATTAGATATAAGGTTTATTTAATTGTAAGGAAGGAGTAGAATAGCCAACATTCACTTAAATTAATGATTACATGCATTTTCTCTAAAAAATAATCAGAAAATTACAGTTTTGTATAGTTAAAGTTTAAAAAAAGTACAAAAATTAAAAAAAAAATTATTCTAATTCATAATAGTGATTTAACACGTTTACCTAGGTAAGACCCAAAGGTAAAGTTTGAAAAAATGTAAGATATAAAATTATCAATTTAACCTGTATTTATACATATCATTGTTATTTTATTGCTATGTATCAAACTTGTATCATTTAGCTGCATTATTTAAAAATTATTATTTTGTTTATACTTTCAGTCAATATGGCTAAAAGATCAGCTTCTTCAGTATTTGAATACTTTACAATGTTTCAGGATAGGCTCGAAATAGCTAAATGTAACATCTGCAGTCAGAAAATTAGAAGAGAACCTCCGGGTGCTACAAGTAAAAAAAATTTCAACCAAATCTTTTTGGAGTATCTAAAATCAAAACACAAAGATGAACATTCACTAGCAGAAAAGGAGCGGTCAAAAGAAACAGAAAAGAAAAAAATCTTAATTTTCTTATATTTTGTTTGAAATTTTTTGTTATTATTTGAATGATTGAGCTGAAATTTTCAAAATATGTGAATTTTTTCACGAAGTTCTGAGTTGATTTCGAGCATTTTTTTTTGAGTCTATAACGGTTTGAAACTTATTTGGACCCAAAGTTGAAAAAAATGAATAACTGGGTCAAACCACTGGTCCACATGAGCTGAAAATTTAACTGAATACCTTTGCCCCAATTTCTTGCATTGGTGGGAATAGATTTTTAATATCACGTCTAGAAATTTTTTTTTTTTGCAAAAATCGTACCCTTCTGGAGGAAAAAATTATTTAAAAAAAAAAACGCTACCTACTATTTTTTTTTATTTGTAAATATTGTTTAGAAGAGGAACAGGGCAACAATTTTTATTTAGTGCATTTTTAAATGCCCTTTGTTTGAAGCGAGATATATCCCCTCAAACTTTGGGAATTTTTGAAATTTGGCCAAAAATGGACCTTTTTGAAGGCTATATCTCAAAACCAACGAATCTCATCGAATAAAGTACATAGAGGAATTTGTAGCCCCACCCCTCCTCTATACACACCAAAAATAGGAAATGTTATAGTTGTATTTTTAAAAAAAAGATTTTGCCTGAAAAGGTGGATTTTTTTAGTTCAAAATTTTTTTTTTCTATAGTTGGTCAGTTTTTGGCTTATAACATTTTTTCTATAACTCTGGAAACAAAAGTCTATTAGAGGCTTTTGTAGCCCATATAATTTTGAATAAATAGTCCAACTTTCAGCTCATTATAAAAAGTGGTTTGGCACCACCATTCTATTGAAAAAGGGTAAAATTTCCACAAAAAAATTTTTTTTTAACCGTAATAGACTCGGAAAAATGCTAGAAAGGGACTTTTCTTACCGGTAAAAAATGTATATACACTGAAAGTTTCAGCAGAATCGGCTGAAAATAAAAAAAAGAAATTTTTTTTTGTATAATTTGCCATTTTAACCCCGGCCGGCAACCCCGGTTTTCCCTGATTTTTAGCCGGGGCCGGGGCCGGGGCCGGGGTCAGTAAAAATGGCCGGGGTTGGCCGGGGCCGGGGCCGGGGCCGGGGCCCCGGTCGGTTCCTATATATAGGTTCATGTGCAAAAGTTCTTACACTTTTTCCTGAGACCTAAAATATTAGGGTAAATATTGAAAATAGAGGATAAAAAAATTTCTTAGATAAATTTAAATTTTTTATTT
>SEYY01024726.1:7500-17500 GCA_009176605.1 Armadillidium nasatum | reverse complement strand
ATATATATATATATATATATATATATATATATATATATATATATATATATATATATATATATATATATATATATATATATATATATATATATATATATATATATATATATATATATATGCCAGACTTAGCTACTTTTCAAAAAATCTGGCAACCAAAGCCAAACGGGATTTTGATTTGCAATTCAAATCACTCCGTTCAAATTGACCTCACGCTCTTTCCTGACACCATTTTGGGGGTTCAACCCATTGAAATTGGCCTCAAGTCTGGGGAAGGAGCCCCCGTGGGGCCCCGTGAACCCCCCAAAAATGGTATCAGGAAGTCTCCTGAGTTTGCAAAATCGCTGTGTTCACCTCACTTTCTTTCCTGACTATTTTTTTTGCGGTCCGCCTTAAATTAGTTCGAACTTGGGGGTCTGGGGGTCCGTGGGCCAGCCTGGGTCCGTGAATCGACAAAGAAAATGTCAGGAAGGTCCCTGAGAATGCAGGATTTCACGCAAATGCAGAAAAACTGTTGGGACAGGTTGCTAGATTTTTCGAAAAGTAGCTAAATCTGGCACCCCCGGAAAGCCCCTATATACTACTTATATATATATATATATATATATATATATATATATATATATATATATATATATATATATATATATATATATATATATATATATATATATATTATATAATATATATTGATTAAGATTTCTATTTTTCGGGTATTTTAGTTTTATAATTAAGAGAAATTGTAAAGCTTTAAACATTATTTATTAAGATTATTTAACGTTTCAAGGAAATTTCACTATCCTCCTCTTCATGAACAACAAACAAAATGGAAATCAACAATTAGCACTATAGCAGCATAGTAAACTATTCTCAGCAAAGTTAAAGGCAAATAAGAGATAAATGTAAAAAAAAGAAAAAAACAATGACATGGCTGATAAGTTGGTTGAGGGAAAAAAAATTATGTAAATGCAAATAGAAAACAAAATAATAAAAGTGAATCGTGTAAGTTATCTAAATATTATTTATGAACGTTGCATGACAAATATATCATAACAATAAAATACAAAATGATATAAACATAAGTCAAAAGTTAAATAAACATATAATACACATAAATGTAAAAAACAATAAGTAATAAAGTTAAATAAAAAGAATATAAAATAATGGCAAACAAAAATGAATTATGAAGGAAAAAAAATATGATAGTGCATGATTGAATTAGGGTTGTGAAAAAGGAATATTAATCAAAGAAGACGACACTTGAAAGGTCCACTATCGTTGTTTAAAGATTGAGTCATTTTGTGGATAAACAAGGAAGGATTCCAGTATATGTAAGTCGAGAGTTTGGGTTATTATTTCAAAATTGGCAGGATTGTGGGTGTTACAATGTTCTCGAATGCTTGAGAGGGTGGGTGGATTAAAGGCAGAACTGTACGAATAGATATCCCCCTGTGCTCTCAGATTCTAGAGGTGAGCTGGCACATAGTGCTACTAACATAGACCTCTTTACAGAGGTCACATGCATACTTATAGATTACAGAGGAACGCAAAGGAACAGGAATTACTTCTTTGTAACTGAGAAAGGAACTCATAGTGAAATTAGAAAAGACTAAGTTGTGGAAAATGGTAACATAAAATATTGGATAGATCTCTGTTTAACTTATGATGAATGTAATCATGAAAAGGAAATTTGACATATAATTTTTTTAGGGAAACTGCGAAAATTGTTATATATATATATATATATATATATATATATATATATATATATATATATATATATATTATATATATATATATATATATATATATATATATATATATATAATGTGGTCTACAGACAAATATGCAAATACATGGTGCACTAGCATATGTCAATGGGGGGTCTCGTCCTCCGAGTTCCCGACCCATAAGTGATAGTAATTATATTTTTAAATATTGAGCTATATTAAATATATATTTATTTAGTGGACGACAGAATTTGTATGCTATAATATCACTTTTATATATATATATATATATATATATATATATATATATATATATATATATATATATATATATATATATATATTATATATATAATATATATATAATATATATATTGTTTGGAGAGGCAGCATCAAAAACCAAACACTGTTCCTCATTTATCACTCCCCCACCAACACTTGGGAATTGAAAGCCTATGATGATGGGCGTAGTGCCACCTAGACTTCGCTACCGGATTGCCCTGGTGCACGGTTTTCTTTTTTCGTTAAATATTTATATATTCGCAGTCTTTTGTCTAATTTCCACTTTGTCGAACCTCTCTTCTTCTAAACTTCTTTTCTTGTTCCTAACTGAAACTCAACTACTTGAGTTCTCTGAGAGCAAACCCTACTCTCTTTCCTCCTACTGTTTTATACTCAATTTTTGTGAAAAGCGATTGTTGCGCATATGTGCTTCTTTTTTCGTAACTACCTTGAGCAGTTGGTGCAACTCTTTACCCGTATCTCTGACCGTTTTGGTGATGGACCCAACATATTTGATCTTTTCTTAACCTCTTATCCTTCTCCTCACACTGTTAAACTCTTTCCTCATTTGGGTTCATACGATCACCTTATCTCGGTTTCTTGCTCTGTCTCTTCAAGTCTTCTGCAAGAACGGCTTCACCCTTTGGCAAGGAGACGGTTCTGGCACTTCAGTGCAACTAAGAGGTTTAATTACTTTAGTATTTATTTGATTTATCATGGAACGATTCCTGTTTTCTTGGGAGGTGGCATGCAGGATATTCAAAGCGCATAACCTAGGTATTCTGTCTGCCACGAAGGCGTACATTCCATATTCATTCCTTTCAACTAAACTTAATAAACCTTCGTTGGTTTGACTCTGGTTCTGAAGATCATCTGAGAACTTAGTTCCAACTACCAAGCGAATCCCCCTATAAATCTCTGCTCAAGTTTGGCATCAGATCCGACTCCATTATTCAATATATTCCTTCCTCATGCATTTATATTGATATTATTTTCTTAAGTTTATGAGAATATCCATATATTAAAAGTTGGGACGGATGTATATTAATATTGCACTAATAACAAATATTAATTTGTAAGCAAAACATAACTAAGATTGGTATTGTACTCGAAAGAAATATGGAGAGCGTATAAAAGAAATCACAAATTTTTCTCCAAATTTAACTTAGTGTTGAAGATTAATAAGGAGGGTGATGAATCATTTTGATGCCAGTAGGAGAGTGGAGAGAGTTAGTGAGTGCAAAATGATTGAAAAGTTGAAAAAATCTAAATTCCACATTATCATGGTGAGCAGTATGAATGGAACTACCCAGAAAGTTGGATGCTTACTGCACGCAAGGGCGAATGACACTTCTATAAAGAGCAAGCAACTGGGGGGGTGATGAAGTAGTTCTGAAGGCTCACCAAAATACTCAATTTTAAGAAACAAAAGAAGAAGAAGAAGAAGAACTACAGAACACTAACTAGCAAAGACTTTACTGTCCACTCAAGGCTAGTTGTTAAATAATCACTATTGAACTATACGCTCATAGACCAATTCCCTTAAAATGTACATCCAATTTCTTCTTGAATGATTCGATGTTGTTGCTCTTCACTATTTGATAAGGAAACTATTCCAGTTTTCAGTCACATCGTTCGTAAAAAAATTCTTTGCTATGCTTGTTTGAAATCGCTTGTGAGATAGCTTGTGTCCGTTGCTACGTGGTAGATCATTCAAGTCATAACGAAAGTATTGTTTATGATTAGCGTTGTCAAATTTATTTAGAATTTTAATTACTTTTATTAATTTTCCTCTCAATCTTCTTTCTAGAGAATGTATATCCAGATCTCGTAATCGTTGCACATGATTTACCTCTCAATTCTGGTATTAATTTAGTTGTCCTTTTTTGAATACTTTCGATTTTATCCACGTCCTTTTTGAGATTTGGACTCCACCTTAAGAGTAAGTATTAATCAGATAAACGCGTATTCAAGATGAAGTCTAACTAATGATTTATAAAGAGGAACTATTATATTTTTTTTTAATTATTTTCAAAATTTTTAGCAATGAAATCTAAAACTTTCTTAGCCTTCTTAACAGAATCAGCACTGTTTTGCAAATTTTAAATCTACTGATTAAAACTCCAAGATCCTTTTTCTCACCGACAACTTTGATATCTGAGTCACCTATAACATAATTATATTCGATATTCCTGCTACCAAAAGTTAAACCTTACATTTATCAATATTAAATTTCATTTGACAGGTTTTTGACCAATTGTAAATTTTATTCAAATCACCTTGGAATACTTGATAATCTTTCTCGCAAGTTATGCGATTTCCAATTTTTGTATCGTCTGCAAATTTCGAAATATTACTTAATACATTTTCATCTATGTCATTTACAATAAAGAGTATTGGAGCCAGGACAGATCCTTGAGGCACACCAATGATAACATTCACCCATTCTGAGCATTCGCCATTAATTACGACACGTTGACGTCGATCCAATAACCAATTTTTAATCCAATTTATAAATTTTCCTCGAATTCCATGAGCCCTAGGTTTTTCCAATAATCTTTGATGAGGGACAGTGTCGAATGTTTTTTTGAAAGTCTAAGTAAATGACATCATAAGACTTGTGATTATCTACATTGTTAATAACTTCATTAAAAAATTCTTGTAAATTTGATAAACATGATCTATTTTTTTTCTAAAGCCATATTGAGAATTAATGAGCAACTCGTGATCTTCAAGATGTGCAATTAATTTACTCGCTAGTATTGTCTCAAAAATTTTGCCAACGATAGAAGTTAAACTAATTGATCTGTAGTTATTAGGAAGCTTACGATCACCTTTTTTAAAAATTGGAGTTATATTAGCAAGTTTGAAATCATGTTGTAGAGACTTGTTGAAGAGCTTAGTCAAAGGTTTCACTAATATATCTTTCAAGCTTTTAAGATGAACCGGGTAGAAGCCATCATTTTGGAAAGCAACTTCCTCTTCTAAAATTTCATATGTACATCTAGAATATTGTCTATATAAAAATCTTTTATATGTTGCATACTTGGAATATTATCTAGGTTTTCTTTCGTAAAAACAGAAGGAAAAAATTATTTAAAACGTTTGCCACATCTACATTGTTTAATTTTAGATTTCTGTCATTGTCCAAAACTGGTCCATTTGATTCTTTAATAGAACTTTTATTATTTACATAGTTATAAAACCTCTTGGGATTACTTTTACTTTCTCGAGCAATATTAATTTCGAAATTTCATTTAAAATATCTGATTAATCTTTTGCAGTTTCGACGCCAAGCTATGTAAATGTTATTATTTTCTACAGTTGGAGAAGATTTCCAAAGTTTATAAGCTCTGTTTCTATTACCTAGAGAACTCCTAATTTCATTATTCCACCATCTTGATTTCGAATTTGTAAAAGTTCGCTTCATTTTATATGGAACAAAAATTTCTTCTTTTTCATTAAATATTTGTAGAAAAGTATTGCACATTATATTAACATTTCCTAATAATATTTCATTTTAATCGTTGGAAGATAATCTATATTTAAAACCATTAAATTCGCATTTTTAAAATCTGGAATTTTCAAATGATTGTTATATATTTTGTTTTCAATATTAACAATAAATTTAACCATGCTGTGATCGCTTTTTCCAATTGGTTCAATAACCATTTTACCAAATTTAAGTGACTAACTATTAACAGGTCTAAAATATTATAATAATAATAATAAAATTAATAATAATAATAATAATAAAAAAAAAGAAGAAGAAGAAGAAGAAGAAGAAGAAGAAGAAGAAGAAGAAGAAGAAGAAGAAGAAGAAGAAGAAGAAGAAGAAGAAGAAGAAGAAGAAGAAGAAGAAGAAGAAGAAGAAGAAGAAGAAGAAGAGAAGAAGAAGAAGAAGAAGAAGAAGAAGAAGAAGAAGAAGAAGAAGAAGAAGAAGAAGAAGAAGAAGAAGAAGAAGAAGAAGAAGAAGAAGAAGAAGAAGAAGAAGAAGCTTTGATCTGTCTTTTTAAAGATGTACCAGTGTGGAATATTATGACGAGTAGCATTAGAAGTCCTGAATGCAGCCATATTTTTTCCCTAATTATAAATACCGAAAAAATCAGGATTAATTTGCCTCATTTAAAATAATCCGAAAATGCTAAAATAAATATCCGTAACAATTTGTTTGCAAATCTATTTGAATAAGAATGCTTACAAAAAGAATGCCTTGGGATAACTTCTTGTTTGTTTACGTCACGTGACCATTCAAGATTGATGCAGAGAAAATTAAAGATAGAAATTTCAATCTTAAAGTTACTCTCCATTGAGCATAATATTTCTATAGCAGGATTCATGAAACACTTCGAACGAAGAATCTGAAGACCCTTAATTAAAGAATCTTGACGGTGGAACACACACACCATATATATAAATATATATATATATATATATATATATATATATATATATATATATAATTATATATATATATATATATATATATATATATTTAAGATTTTTAAAGTCTGCTATAACCTCTCCCAGACTATTTTCTATATAGAAAATTAATGTCTGCTTTTGGACTCGAACCAACAACCTTTAAGATGGTAAGTCTAGCGCGCTAATCACTCTCTGCTACGGAAGTACAAAAGGGAATCGCCTTGGAACTTGCTCACGTTTTACATTCGTGACGTCAATCAAAAAGGACTCCCCCGACTGCAACACGAAAAAAAGGTAATAAAGTCAAAGTTCGAGTCCATCTCTCGCAGACAGTATATATATATATATATATATATATATATATATATATATATATATATATATATATATATATATATATATATATATATATATATATATAATATATATATATATATATATATATATATATATATATATATATATTTTTTTAACTTCCTCGTAACAAAAAGGAAATGATCTCCTTCTGCAAATACCGTGTGATGGAGGAGAATGATAGGGTGGGAAGGGGGGGGGAGTGTATGTTGGCAGGGTTAAAATCAGGATTACAAACAGAGAGGAAAGAAAAAATTGAAAAGGATAATAAGTTTTAACGATGTGTAAGATGAGAATGTAAAAGAGAAATATTTTTATAAAAAGTAAAAAAAAAAAAAGTTTTGAGGAAGGGAAAATGATCACACAAAAAAGGTTTGACTCTGATCTGTTGAAACTTGGAAGAACTGCAGAAGAGGTTGACACGCTCTTACAAGCAGGGATCAGGTTCGAAGACGCGCCACAAAACTAACACAGTAAATTCCATCCTCAATCAGGTGAGAGAGAGAGAGAGAGAGAGAGAGAGAGAGAGGAGAGAGAGGAGAGAGAGGAAAAAGTGAATAAAAGTTCATAGATGTTGAAAGGAAAAAAAAATTTAGGGAGTTTGAGAGAAAGGAGGAGAGAGAGAGAGAGAGAGAGAGAGAGAGAGAGAGAGAGAGAGAGAGAGAGAGAGAGAGAGAGAGGAGGAAAAGGAAAAAGCGAATAAAAGTTCATAGATGTTGAAAGGAAAAAAAAAATTAGGGGAGTTTGAGAGAAAGGAGGAGGAAAGAGAGAGAGAGAGAGAGAGAGAGAGAGAGAGAGAGAGAGAGAAGAGAGAGAGAGAGAGAGAGAGAGAGAGAGAGAGAGAGAGAGAGAGAGAGGAAAGGAGAGAACCTGTAAAGTTTCATAGATGTTGATAGGAAGGAAATATTAAAGGAAGCCTGAGAGAAAGGAGGAGAGTGTAGAAGGAGATATATAGATAGATAGATAGATAGAGAAAGAGAAAGAGAAAGAGAGAGTGAGAAGAATGAAAAGTATTATTAAAGAAGAATGAGATTACAAAGAAGAAAAGGAAGAAGGGCAGAAGAAGAAGAAGAAGAAGAAGAAGAAGAAGAAGAAGAAGAAGAAGAAGAAGAAGAAGAAGAAGAAGAAGAAGAAGAAGAAATCAGTTCTGAGAGGCTCTAAATTTTATGAACACCTTTTTCAGGGCGTACCACCTTAGCAAAATTTTCGTTCTTTAAGTTATGGCTAATAAATTAACGAATCTTTTATTTTTTATTATTTTTTTGAACATGTGGAGAGAAGAACCATATTTTCCTTTTATGGCTAAGAAAAATTTTCTGATTGAAATAAATCCATTTTCTCGTTTTTAATATTACCGTTATTTTTGTCACGTGTTTGATTTAATGGCGTTTCGGCCTAGTTTTAAGCGGAAGATCGCGCGAAAAAATATGAATTTGAGCAAATGGATGAAGATCAATAGAGAACTTTGAAGATCAGTAGATATCTGCGAAGATCAGTGATCGAATGATCAATAAAAGAAGATTGGGAAATATTATCCATTTGATGGAGAAAATATTTTTAGATTTTTCATTTATTTTTTGAGATTAAAAGTATTATTTTATTTTAATTAAAAATAGATTTATATTTTAGGTGAATATAAGCCAATAGCGTGGTTGAATACAAACCAATATTCACTTGAACTATAGAATATATGGATATAAAACTATAGACTAGATGAATTAAACTATAATTTTTGTGCTATGTTAAGATGTTTGTGAATATAAATGTAAAGATATATATGAATATAAAACTACAGATTAGATGAATTAAACTATAATTTATGTGCTATGTTAAGATATATATTAATAAAAATGTAATGAATTTATGAATATAAAACTATAGATTAGATAAATTAAACTATAATTTATGTGCAATTATAGTTTGGCGAAAATGTAAAGATATAATATATGTGAATATAGATCTAGATTCAACAACAGTAAAACTATAGCTTAAGTTAAAGTAAAAATAAAACTATAGGCAAATATAAAACTATACATTTTTAATTTATAAGTACAGGTATATATTTTCGGTAAATATAAGGCTATTTTAGGTGAATATTAAAATATAGTTTAAATTAAAAAAATATATAGTTCCAGTGGATATACATTCTTTGATGCTGCCCTTGTAACTGTTGTTATATGAGGTTCCGAAGAGAATTTCTGTTTATATTCAAACATTGTTTTTTTTTATTCAGATGTGAGACGAGAGAGCCATCGAAGGAAATATGAAGATAGAGAGGTGTTTTGGGAAAGACATGTGAAGGCGTTCAGTTTTTAAAAGGAAATAGCATCCAAAGCGGTAAGGCGGCAACTCTAGATATAAAAAAGAGAGCAGATTTGAAATGAGTGGAAAATGGAGAGCGAGTCATCGGCATAAGAATGAATGGAGTTAGAAGTGCTGCCGAGAAGAACATTAATGAAAAGTAAGAATAAAGTTGGAGATATAACAGAACTTTGAGGAACACCACAAGCAGGTAAAAGAGGAAGATTCATCAAAAGTGCTAATATGAAACAATCTAAGAGAAAACTAGACATTAATAAGTGAAAAGAAGGAAAAAATCCAAAAGAAAGAAGTTTAAACAGAGTGTATTGACATTTGCATAAACTCTCCAAAGGTTTGAATATCTCAAGAGGCATCACACAGGACTCCCAATACTCTCTAAAGTCAGAAGATCGTAAATCAGTGAGATAGGAGAGTATGTCAATAGCAGATATCGAACGTCGAAAGCCATATTGATGATCTGAAAGAAAGGAATGAGACTCCAGATAAATATGGAGATGAAAACTGTGGAGAGTTTCAAAGATTTTAGATAGCCAAGTAAGAGCTATAGGACTATAGTTCGAGAGATTAGAAAGGCCAAATTTTTTTGTAATCAACTGAACATATGCGTGCTTCCAGCATAATGGGAGAGCATTAGTATTAAGGCGTAGAGAGTAGAGTTGATCTAAAACAGGCACTAGCTCAGACGCATTCTCGCTCAAAATTCAAGAAGGAATGCCATCCATAGATCACAGAATCTCCTGCACCCGATCATTGTGATTACAGGTCTAGACATAAAATACTTGAGAGGAGGAGAAGGATGAGGGTTATTAGAATCATTAAGGGTAGAATTAATTGAAGAAAAGAGACTGAAGAGATTAGCCTTTTCAGAAGGGAATGTTAGCTACAGTAAT
>SEYY01024726.1:0-2500 GCA_009176605.1 Armadillidium nasatum | reverse complement strand
CAGTCTTACATATACTCTACTGGTAAAGTCTGGAACACACTCCCTTCATCTGTTTTCCCAACTTCCTTTGACTTGCACACTTTCAAACGCCGTGTATCAGGACACGTCGGCCACCATCGACCATGATAATAGATCTTTCCCAACTCCGGTGGAATTTAGTAATCCTCTGGCCTTTGCCCACCGGAGAGACAAAAAAAAATATATATATATATATATATATATATATATATATATATATATATATATATATATATATATAATATATATATATATATATATATATATATATATATATATATATATATATATATATATATATATATATATATATATATATATATATATATATATATATATATTATATATATATATATATATATATATGCGATGACTCCACCCTTCATTACTCTTTTCAATGTGAAAGGCGTCCCTCCAACAGCAGCTTATAGAAGCAAGGAAGGTAGACTTGGAAAAATTGACCTCTGATCTATCTCGCATTTTAAATTGGAGCAGAGAAAACATGGTCATTTTCAATGCCACCAAAAATCAATTCCTCCATCTCTCTACTCGACATAATCTTCCATATAACTATTATATCTTCTTCGAAAACACAACTCAAACCTTCATCTCTCCTTAATATTCTTGGTGTTTCTTTTTCTTGTGATCTTTCTTGGAAAAATCACATTACTTCTCTTTTTAAACAAGCTTCTAAGATGTTATGTGTTCTGAGGTGCCTTCAGAATTTCTTCACTCCACCCCAGTTGCTTGCTCTCTATGGGGGTGTTGTTCGCCCCTGTATGGAGTATGCCTCACACATCTGGGGTGGTTCCACTCATACAGCTCTCCTTGAAAAGGTGTAGTCGATACTTTCTTTTAAATCAGTTCTACACCGAAAATTTATATAATGGAAAATACTATTACCGGGGATATGTATAGCTTCAAGATCCTTTATTTGGTGCTTCAACACCTCGTTGCTCCATCGTTTCCCGAATTCATGTCTATCGGCCTTCTCCATTATTTCATAACTTGTAAAGTTAGGGTCTTCATTTTTCAATTCTTTATACATGGCATAGAGTATTGCATATGCTTTTTCTAAATACTCTTCAAATTTTACAGCTTTCTCAATTTTCGAATTCAAATTCTTCTCGCAATTTTAGAAAATCGTCTATTTGTTCTCCCCCTCTGATGGTAAAGCCGTAATTGGTGAACACGAATTCATCTGCTTCTTTGCAATGCATTCTTAATCTTACGTCTAAAATCTGTCCTTCCGAGTTTGATGTATAACTCAGAGCAATACGCTTTTCATTCAGAATAGGTTTTAAAAATTCACAGATTTCATCACCGGGAATTTTAGCTTCAAATAATTGTGAATATTGTTCATAAGTCCAAAAATGCACTGTTTCAAAAATTTCTCGTAGCTGGCTAACCGTGATAAACAATGGTCTATTCTTACTTGGCATTGAACTGGAACAAGTGAAATAATGCTCACCATTAATTCTTCTTTGAAATGCAAACTTTATATTTTCGTATTTGATTTCCCAGTTGAGAAGTTCAGGCACTCTAACACATTTGAATACAAGTGGAGATTCCATTTTGAAAGTGGAAGACAGAATCAGAATCTAATTCCGAGTCTCAGAAAATCGCTTCTTTTATACGGATTTTTCTACCCAATCCCCTCCCGTTTGCCCCAGGTTCCCCATCAACACGAAGAAATATTTTACTTCTTGTCTGAAAATTTGAGGTCAAACTGTTTATTCCTGTATCCTAATCCTTGAAAAGGTACTCGAATTTATTTTTTTTAATCACCCACCTCCCTTATTTTGGTGAAATATTAACCATCTTATCTATAAATATATTCCAAAACTGATTATTTTGTAACTTAATCCTTGAAAAGGTGCTCGAAATTATCTTTCTTAACCACAAACTTTCTCTAATCTCAAATTTTTGATGAAATATTAACCTTCTTATCTGTAAATATACTCCCAAACTGTATGCTTTTTGTATCCTAATCTACTGAAGGGACTACAGGGGCTTGAATTATTTTCCTTAATCACTTTATTATGATGAAAAATATGGTTCTTATCGATAAATTAATTCTCAAACTGTTTATTTTTGTTATCCTAATCCTCTGAAAGGGACTACAGGTGTGTAATTACTTCTCATTCCCTCCCAAAACCATCTTCTATGGAGAAAACATGATAGAACAGAACCCCCCATTGTTTTAAGACTAAATAATTTTCATCCAATCAGCTGGCGTCTTCACAGTGACGTCGTAAATCTTATTGGTAAACACATGACGTCAGAGTCATATATGTTTCTTATTGGTTAACATGAATCAGATCATATTGACGTCAGAATCATATACATTTATCATTGGTTAACTATTCAAACTCCATGGGGAGTATATTATCCTGATATTCAGTTCATATACCTTCCTGCTATTAAAAACATGTTACGTCTTCGTCCTTTCACTGCCATAGAAGATATTGTATCATGGGAA
>SEYY01024725.1:0-10373 GCA_009176605.1 Armadillidium nasatum | reverse complement strand
ATATATATATATATATATATATATATATATATATATATATATATATATATATATATATAATATATATATATATATATATATATATATATATATATATATATATATATATATATATATATATATATATATATATATATAAAGGAATTAAATATCGCTATTTAATTTTTACTTAATCTCCACTTCACAACTACTTAAATTTATTACAATTTTGAAATTTTATTTTTTTTTTTTTTTTAAAAAAAAAAAAAAAAGTTAAAAAAAAAAAAAACCCAAACTTTTTTTTTTTTTTTTTTTTTTTTTTATCTTAATTAATAATAATAAATAAAAAAAAAGTTTTAAAAAACATCACATATTTGCAATTCTTCTTAATATTAACTTGAAACATTAATTGTACACAAATTTAAAAATAATTCAAATTCTCTCAAAAACACACACACTCGCTACATATATATATATATATACATAAATATATATATATATATATATATATATATATATATATATATATATATATATATATATATATATATATATATATATATATATATATATATATATATATATATATATATATATATATATATATAAAATCATGAAAATTTCCTTCATTTCTTATGTCAAAAAATTTGCTAAAACAAATAATTTTTGGGGAACTGTAACTAAAACTTCGGTCGAAATCTCAAACAACTCCGGCTCCGATAATAATAATAATAATAATAATAATAATAATAATAATAATAATAATAATAATAATAATAATAATACTGATGATGATGATGTTGATAATAATAAATACTCACCCGGGTTTGGAGGTTGGAATGTTTGGATCACTATTTTTTCTATTTTCTCTAGCTTGCTTCTGAAGAGAGAGAGAGAGATAGAGTGAGAGAAATTATAAAACTAAAATAAAAATATGAATACACTAACAAAACAATTAAATGCATTAATTAAAAATGTGTGGTACATGACGAGAAAAAAATTAAGTAAATTTAAAAATAAAAGTATTCAATACAGAAAAATGAAGTATATTTTAAAATAAAAGCGAGAATTTGTATTTAAAAAAATAATAAAATAATAATAATAATAATAATAATAATGATAATGAAAACAAATTTCTTAAAAAAATTCCTAAATATAATTAAAATTGAATTAAATTTTGAATTTTCTAATAAATAAAGTTAAAGAGAACTTACCCTAACATGCTGCTTTTCTTTACAACTTTCAGACCTGTTAATGTTGGACCCCGATCTTTTCTTGTGACTATTCTGACTCTTTGAAAAGTTATTTGGCCTAATAATAAAAAATAAAAAAAATTAAAAATACATAAATGAGAGAGAAAAAAATTGTTATTATATTATATATATATATATATATATATATATATATATATATATATATATATATATATATATATATATATATATATATATATATATAATATATATATATATATATATATATATATATATATATATATATATATATATATATATATATATTATATAAATATATATATATAATATATATATATATATAATATATATATATATATATATATATATATATATATATATATATATATATATATATATATATATATATATATATATATATATATATATATATATATATATATATATATATATTTACGGTTGGTAATAAGGAGTTAAGAAATGCGGCTGAATAACTCCAGAATTTTGCAAAGGTTCGGCAATAAAAAACTGCGTTTGAGTAAGTTGGCGAGCGAATTGTGCCTGAAGAGGAGTTGGGGAATTTGATGGGTGTTGCTGAAGAAGATGATGTTGGTATCGTCGAAGGTGTGAAGGATTTATGCTTTGGTGATGTCGGTGAGAATGATATCGCTTGGGTTGAGTGAAAGGCCTTGGTGCATGGGGATACTCGGAAGGAGACACTGAGATTATTGGTGAGCTACGTGGTAATTTTGTCCCTGATGGTACTTCCAATGATACTATAGGGCTCTCTAATGAATGACGTTTTGTTGGGGGAGGAACATTTTTGTGGTAATCTTTTCCTCTAAGCATTGCAATAAATGTCTTTTTGTATTTTTCAGGGGGTGGATTTTTAACTTTGGGAGGGGGCTCCGGCTTCGAAGAGCAAGGAACAGTAGCGTACTTTATATTCCTCGGTGTAGTATCAGGTATTTCACAACCATGAGCAGGATTCGAACTTCTAATTAAAGGATCTGACGTAATGGTCTTCAAAGGAGAATGAGAGCGAAGTGAGACAGCGGACACAGGCCCATTATCACTCGCGGGGAATTCTGATTGTTTCCAGCTATTTCGGGACATTTAAAATAAATAAACAGACAAACGTTTTCTCAATTGCTCACAAAAGACACTTCCTATCTCAGTAGCTATTCTTAGCAAATACTAATAACGTTAAAACAATGCACAAAGATTTAATTTTCAAATCACTTAAAAACATCGCCAAGTGAAACAAATAAAGAGAGCAAGCGAGAAAGCCCAAGAAAGCTACTGAAATTATCGTACTTGCAAAGCTGATCGGATAGAAGACAGGAAACTCTATGATAACAAAATGTTTTATTATACATAAGTAAACACGCTCGTTCTATACACCATCAGCTCTATTCAATCAACATTATTAATACTAATTTATATAATTACACGCACACACAAACACACACATTATATATATATATATATATATATATATATATATATATATATATATATATATATATATATATATATATATATATATATATATATATATATATATATATATATATATATATATATATATAAAGGAATTGGGGCCAGGTATGATTCTAAGGCCCTATACACATTTATTTACATACAAACATACACGCCTATATACTTTACAACCACATCAATATTGACTTTAATTTGCAACTTTAGGTAATATTCACACACACACATGACGTACATGAATTCCATTAAGGTGCATACGAAATAATGAGTGTGAATGGTTATGTGAAATGAGACTGCAATAAAAATGCTCTTTGCTTCTCTCTGCAAATTGTCAATTTCTTCTCACTAATCTTTACAATTCTGCAATATCTCTTGCATACACTTTGTTAACACAAACAGAAGCTATATATATATATATATATATATATATATATATATATATATATATATATATATATATATATATATATATATATATATATATATATATATATATATATATATATATATATATAAACTTTATTTAAAGTTATATTTAAATAAATTGTTGAGTAACATAGAAGAAACAGCGGTGTAAAGAGACGTGTGAGGAACGGTAATTCTGTTAAAATTGAAAAGAGAAAAAAATCAAATTATAAATGAAGCTTGAAAAAGTTGTTTAAAATCATCTATCCATTAGGAAGAATATATGATGACAATGATTAAAATTAGAAAAAACGCAATATCTGATATTCAACCATATTTTTTTTTAAAGAGTTGGGTATCACATGCCCAAAAGTTAAGTGGTTGGAAAAAGATATCTGCAAATATCAATAGATGAAAACATGAACAAGAAAAATTAAATACAAAAAATAAAGCAAATTTTTCCAACAATTTTAGACTCTACACAAGAAAAAATAAATAAATACATCAATATATTTTGCTCTTGTTTAGAGTAAGTATATACCAAAAAAATTAATTTAAACCTCAAAACCCAATCAGAGTTATCTACATATTGACACTAAAAGACAAACCCTTTACAGTTACATAAAAATGCTCTTTCAATGTTTCTTTTCCACCACAATAATCTCCATTGCTCTCATCAATAATGGCCAACTGTGTGAGAATCTCGATGGGAAGACACTAAATATTCACCATGCATTCATGACTTAAATCTCCTCTGACTTCTACTTTTTTTTCAAAGTTTTAAGAAACATTTAAAGGATTCCCGTTTCTCTTCAAATGATATGGCTAAAATAACAGCTTAGACATAGATAGCAGCTCCATTTTCAGCAGTCTAAATTCTTTAGATGTGGAATAAATAGAGGGTTCTATCATGGCTTGCATTAAGAGTCTTCAACTTAATAGTGCATATGTCAATATAGATTGCAAATAAAGTTTTTTCTTCATTACGATTATATATATATATATATATATATATATATATTATATATATATATATATATAATATATATATATATATATATATATATATATATATATATATCACTTTACCGTGCTCAAACGGTAAAGTGATTGACTCACGTGCTTGATGCGCCAGTTCGATCCCACTTCGGGATCCTAGGTATATACTACCTAGAAAAGTTCCTCTCCTCGAATAGGGCAATGCCCGTGAGATGTGAACTTTATTTAAAAAAATATATATATATATATATATATATATAATATATAATATATATATATATTATATATATATATAATATATATATATATATATATATATATATAATAAAAATTATTGAGTAGAACAGTTTCATAGAGCACCTTTTTCTTAAGGCGGAACTTTTATAACTGCCAAAGGATAATAACAAACTTAAACCATTTTTAAAAACCTTACTGCCAACAAGTTTCGGGTGAGAACACTTTCAACCAATTCTCAAAGCTAACAACAAAATGAACAAAATAATAATGATTAAAATAACAAAATAAGTAAAAAATATATATATATTTATATAAAATAACTATATATAAAAAAAAAAGTAATGTATATAAAACTTGACATAAAGAGAAAAGTTCTATCAAGTCGAAAATTCACTTCAATATTATATTATCATCTGAATGCAAATTTTCATATAATTTAGGTTTGATGTGTCAAATATATAAAAAATTCTAGAAAATGGAGATGAGACTCATGCTCAAAATCTAAAATTTAAAAACTTGAATCTTATAATGAAAAAACTGGAATGGCCACTAGAAGTCTTTAATCCGCTTTGATTAGAACAAAGGTGTTTCAATAAGAACTTTGAATCAGTTGCATCATCCCCCCCATTCTGCTATTAACAATCATTCTCTCCAATTAAATCATCCAATACAGGATTCAAGTTTTAAAATTTTAGATTTTGAGCATGAGCCGGACTTTCATTTGCTGGAATCTTTATATATTTGGCATCATAAACCTACTTTAAATGAAAATTTGCACTCAGATAATATAATTTTGAAGTGAGATTTCGACATGTGATACAACTTTTTTTATGTTAAATTTTATATACATTTATTTATTTATTTTGATCAATCTATTGTTAGCCTTGAAAATGGGTTGAAGGAGTTTTCACCCGAAACTAGTCGGAAGCAAATTTCTTAAAAATCTTTGTTTGCTATGATCCTTTGGGCATATATATATATATATATATATATATATATATATATATATATATATATATATATATATATATATATATATATATATATATATATATATATATATATATATATATATATATTTGGTTTTTTTATTACTATTATTATTTCAGAAAGTTTTGAAATATTGATGAGAAAATATTTATTTATAATTGAAATATTGATGAGAAAATATTTATTTATAATTAAACAAAACAGTAAAGAGGAAAAATCAATAAAGAAGAAATTACTTCCTGTATTTGTAAAGCTGCTTTTGTAGTACCCAAAGAAACACCAAATAATAATAAAAGCAGGAATAAAATAATACCAGAAGACCAACATATAGGGAAGTATTCTACAAATAAGTCTACATTAGGACACATTCAAAGGTAGAACTGATATAAGAAATCAGAACCCCTAACCAGGGTAAGTTCAGTAAAATATTTGAAAGTTTCAGTGAGAATATCATTACTCCATATACCTCTAAATAGAATTTTTCCTTTTTCTTTTTATAATGCTGTTATTTTTAACAGGGAACGAGGAATTGGACTAAGAATTGATTAATAGACCACCACCTAATACGAAACCAATTTTTCTGAATTACTGGAGCAATACCACCAATAATAACATTTTTTTATATCATCCATCATCTCATCATCATCATTTAGAAAACTATTCACTTTAAACTCACCGTAGAGAAGGTTTGATAAAAACTAACAATTAACAGGATGGTGAAGGTGGGTGTAAGAATTTAGTTTTTTTCTTTTGCATCAATTATAGTCATTCATTTTCATTATTTCATTCATTATATTATGTTTACATTTTTGTAACATGTATAAATAAATTTTTAAAAATTACCCAAAAATAGAAATTATATTATTTAAAGTTGATATACAAAAAAAAAAAATTCTTTGATTATTATTATTAATTTATTTAGCGAGTGAAAGGATTAGGTAATCATTTAACTCATTAAGGTCATATACCTATTATTCAATTATTCTTGTGCATGTTAATTTGATTTATATAATTATAAATAAAACCAACACATTTTTCTCGCATTCTTTTCCTCACTTAACTGCATTACATCTAGCTTGCTTGCAACATAATACTTAGTGGTAAGTTTTTCTTTAATTTATATAAATTAATTTCTTTTATAACATTTAATTTATTTTACTTGCTTGTCTTATTTTTCTTTTTCTCAGTGAGCAAATAACTTTTCCCTTAAGTAGACGTATGCGTCCTTTCCCCTTCAGGGTCTGAAGCTCCAGCCGTGCCTGCTCTTCACTCCTACCTGTATGGTATCGGATGTCTTAAGAATTTCACGGCTCCGATAAAATTTATTGTAAGTTTTTTTTTCTTACTTAACAAATTTGTCCCTTGGAGCCCGCTACCCTAATATAATTGGTAGCAGAGCGTAGTTCGCTGCGTCTCTTTTGGGCTATTTATTTGTTCACCAAAGTGAACACTTCTGTTTCTTTGTATCGTTGCAAGCAAATTCAAATACACTCTTCTACATATCTTTTGCTATTTATCCAAATACATTTTTCTCTTGGTTTTCTATAATACTAATTAAAAATGTCTCAAGAAAACGTGAACCAAGATTTGGAAGATAGTAAAGAGGGAAGTTCGAGAAAATCACCCCAACCTGGAATATCAAAGTCAGAAATAAGTAATGAAACAGTACAAGCAATACTAGCACAAAATGTGGAAATGATGAAACTTATGAGTTCCATGATTGAAACATTATCTATTAATAAAACACAGAAAGTTATTCCACCAGGCAAATATCGCACAGATAGCGGAGAGACATTAGTTCAATTTCTGGAAAGATTTGAGGAATATTGTAAGAAAATGTACCCAGGATCAACAGAAGGACGCTTACCATTATTGGGATCCCATTTGGAGGGACCAATATTGCATGTTTATAGAACCATTGCTAGTAGTACATATAGTTATGAAGATGTAAAGGTTAAACTCTTACAATGGTACAAGGATGAGCTAGCTCGTGAACAAAAGAGTGAATTGGAAAAATTTATGGAAGCAACTCTTCAAGAAAAAGAGTCTGCTGCAGTATATGCATTGAGATTAGAGAATTTAGCCCAGAAAGCATTTCCAGGTGGCTCCGATGTTAGAGGAATGAAAATTGTCCGTAAAAGATTTTTGGATAGTCTACCTCATCAGGTAAAAACCCAGGTGGAAGCTACCCTAGATACTGTAGAGTCCACATTAGGTATTCAAGTCCCATGGGAAAGATTAGTAACCATGGTTGACAATCATTTGTTATCAGCTAACAGAAAAGAAAAACCACAACCAGAAATTATAGACCTTACTGAAAGTTCACCTATTAATATAATTGCACCAACTCAATCCACAAATTGTTGTTGTCACAGTCAAACGAATTACAGGTTGTCAACTACAGATATGCCCCCACAAAGTCAGGTTTCCAAAGAGAGAGGAACAGAACAAGGTGCAATACCCAAACAACCCTATAGGAATTCTCAGAGACAACGAGAATGGACTCCTACAAACAAATTTACAGATAATCGATCACGAAAAACTAGCCCAAACCAAAACCACTGTGAGTTTTGCAAGAAAAAAGGGCATACAATGAGCCAATGTAAAGCTAGACCTTTTTGCCAATATTGCGGGAAGCGTGGACACACATTTGAAACCTGTTACGTTTCTCAAAACAAATGCTTACATTGTCAACAAGAAGGGCATCTAGTACAAAACTGTCCAAAAAGAAATAATAACAGATTAAATTGTCCCTTGTGTGAAGGGGAACATTTAGGTCAAGATTGTGATAAGGTCAGACGTTTAAACTAGATTGCTCTGATGTGGAAGACCGCACATCAGGGCTAGAACTAATTAGTTCACCAGAAATAAAAGATAGTATGACATATCATGAACGGTCTCATGAGGTACAAGTACCACCACAACCACAACAAGATCAACCAACGGAAGAACCCACATACATACAAGAATCAAGTGAAATAATCATAGATCACCTACATGGGGAAGAAACAGAAGAACATGCTTCTGAGCTCATTAGCCCAGAGGATGTGATTAATATAAATCGTACATCCACAACAGTGGATACATTGGTTATCAATGTAATTATTAAGGGACAGCCTAATATAGATAATCTAACAGCTTTTGTCGACACAGGGGCAAGTGTCAGTCTAATATCAGCCGACCTATATGAAAAGCTGGATCAGAGTAAATATCCCTTAAGAGAGACACCCTACAAAAGAGTGTCAGGAATAGGGAACGTACTTTTCCCAGTTTTGGGAGGAGTCAGTCTATGTCTTGAATTTTCACCAAATTTTTGTACAAAAGCTAGTGACTTTGTTATAATTCCTGAAGGAGTTACAAAATATAACCTAGTAATAGGGTATGACATCTTGAGGGAAGAACACTTATTGCCTGACCCACATAAGGGAGAACTAGTATCACGAAAAGGAAATATGGTTAAACCTGTAGCTACAGACATAAGACACACCAGCTCAATCACATATCAGTGTATTGTAACAAAAGAAACTACTATTTTACCTAAAACCTTTTCAGGTTTGGAGATCAGCATTAATGGTGGAATAACCAGTGAAGATTTATTGTTATTAGAAAGTAACCCAAATGATAAAATTGAAGTGGGACCAGCTTTACTAAATGTAGTTGAAAACAAAGCCCTCATAATAGTGAAAAATACCACAGAAAAAGTCAAGAAGTTAAAAAAGGGCCAAAAGATTGGAAAATTAGAAATTATAAGATCCGAAAATCCAGTAATAAACATGGTTGAGCTTAACCAAGAAAAGAAGAATGATTATGACTCTTGGACACAAGAGAACCTAACAAACGCATTTCGTTTGTATGAAGCTGATATTTCTCCCACTGAACACAACCAATTATTAAACCTACTCTCTAAATATCCAACAGTACTCAGCTTAGGAGATTCTGATGTTGGTTGTACTTCCATCATAAAGCATAAAATTGAAACAACTACTGAAGAACCCATCCAAGTACCAGTGAGAAGATTGCAAGGTCCAGTGTTGAGAGAGGTAGAAGAATGTTGTCACCAACTGGAAAATGATGGAATTATACAAAGAAGTAAGTCACCTTATTCAGCCCCAGTGGTACCCATCCGGAAACCAGATGGTACTATTCGTTTATGTATAGATTATCGGGCATTAAATAAGATTACAAAGGGAGATAGCTTCCCCATTCCTAATCTAATAGACATGCTATTCAGTTTACAAGGAATGAAATACTTCACGACCATTGACCTGGTAAAAGGGTATTATCAGGTGGAAATGGAAGACGATAGTGTTGAAAAGACGGCTTTTACCACGCCTCTTTCTCATTGGGAATTCCTTAGAATGCCATTTGGTGTCAAAAATGGCCCTGCTACATTCCAGCGTGGCATGCGAATGGCCCTTGCACATATACCATGGAATGAAGTCATGGTATATTTGGATGATGTTCTAATAATAAGTAACACCTTTGACAAACATTTACAAATTTTAAATAAGGTCCTGGAAGCATTTCAAGAAACAGGATTTAAAATAAAACCAGCCAAGACATACCTCTTACGCAAACAAGTTAAATATCTAGGACATCTAGTTTCAGAGGAAGGAATGGTTCCCTTGGACAATAACCTTCAAGGAATCATGGAATTCCCAGCACCAACTACCATTAGGAAAGTGAGACAATTCATGGGGATGGTAAATTTTTACCGACGTCATATCCCAAGATGTTCAGAAATAGCAAAACCATTATTCGAGTTACTAAGTCAGAAGAAAATCAAATGGACTAGCCAATGTCAACAAGCTTTTGAAGATCTAAAAAGGGCATTAGTAGATCCCAAGGTATTATCATACCCTGATCGTTCTCCAGATGCTTCTCCTTTGTTATTACATGTAGACGCATCTAAAATAGGTGCTGGAGCTTGTCTTTCACAAGAGAAAAATGGTGAACATCATCCCATTGCATATATTTCAACGACCTTCTCAAAGGCAGAGCAGAGGTACAGTACCACAGAACGGGAAGGTAGCTGCCATAAGGTGGGCT
>SEYY01024724.1:15000-30000 GCA_009176605.1 Armadillidium nasatum | reverse complement strand
TTTTAAATTTCCTTTGTTTTTTATTTTTATTACTTTGGTTACTATTATTTTTTTAGTAATAGTAATATCGACGTAATTATTATGATTATTATTATTGCTAATATTGTTGTTATTAAAATTATTGTTTTTTGTATTATATATAGTGTTATTGATTGTTATTTTATATATATTAATATTCATTTTGTTATTATCATCATTAATATTTTTGCTAGCTTTATCATTTTTTGTATAATTATTATTATTATTATTATTGATTGACTGGAGAAGTGTAGAAAAAATAATAATGTTGGAAGATGGTTTTGCAAAAGAGATGCTAAAAAGTTGTTTTTGAAAAGTTGAATTCACAAGGCTGAACGATCGGATGATAAATTTTGTCATGAGCGGCTAAAATAAAATCAAGAAACCTAATAATGTATAGAAGAAATTCTAAAGGAAAATGAGGGAGCCAATTTGAGAGAGTGGAAGAATGAAGACTTAAATCATTTGCACATGAATTAACAGAATAGAAATGCAACTGAGCGGATCGTTGATGAAAAGTAGGAATAACGTAAAGAAATAGAATATAATCTTGAGGAAAATCAAAATTAACAGAAATTTTGTTGAAAAAGTTGAATTTTTCATATTTTTTTTTTGAAAAAATAGCATTTGTAAATAGGCTCATCGTTAATGTTATTATTAACATTACGAACTCACACACACACACACACACACACACACACACACACACACACATATATATATATATATATATATATATATATATATATATATATATATATATATATATATATATATATATATATATATATATATATATATATATATATATATATATATATATATATATATATATATATATATATATATATATATATATATATATATATATATATATATATATATATATATATATATATATATATATATATATATATATATATATATATATATATATATATATATATATATATATATATATATATATATATATATATATATATATTAGGGATGGAGAGATACAAAATTTTTACCGATCCGATACCGATACCGATACCTAAAAATTCCCCGAAGCCGATACTATACCGATATACCGATATATAAAATATGCCGATACTTACCGATATATACCGATACCGATACTTTACTCCTATACAAATTTTTTATATATATATACCGATACCGATATATACCAATACCGATACCGGTATCGGAAAATATGCCGATACTTGCCGATACCGATACCGATACCGATACTTCACTCCATCCCTATATATATATATATATATATATATATATATATATATATATATATATATATATATATATATATATATATATATATATATATATATATATATATATATATATATATATATATTTAACTTTGAAGGACTTTTCTAAGAGACTGTCGATAATCTAAGAGGTGTCTTTAATATTTTGATTTAAAGAAAGTGTTTATTGAATTTATTAATAAAATTTAATTGCGACATTTAATCGAAAACTTTTGCCCCTTTCGAGGAAAATGACCAATTGGAAGAGAAATTGGTTTTATGCTCATTTGTCTTTCCCCATCAGGAGGTGCGAAGGTGAAGTTCTGTAGGAGAGCAGCAGTTATGAGGTAAAGTTCCATTCGAGCGAACTGCTCTCCAAGGCATTGTCTTTTACCTGCAAAATATCAAAAGGAAAATTATTATTTTTAAATATAAATCACAAATAATTTAATTTAACTTTAAAGTGATTATGTTATATTATGTAGTGATTGGTAGTCATCTCTGTAGTTGTAAAGACAATGATAATAATAATGATAATAATAATAATAATAATAATAATAATAATAATAATAATAATAATAATAATAATAATAATAATAATAATAATAATAATAATAATAATAATAATAATAATAATAATAATAATAATAATAATAATAATAATAATAATAATAATAATAATAATAATAATAATAATAATAATAATAATAATATAATAATAATAATAATAATAATAATAATAATAATAATAATAATAATAATAATAATAATAATAAAAGAAGAAGAAAAGAAGAAGAAGAAGAAGAAGAAGAAGAAGAAGAAGAAGAAGAAGAAGAAGAAGAAAATATTATAAATTATGCAGTTTTCATATTTGCTTCTACAATTTCAAAACTCTTAACCAATATATATTTTTTTTTAATTTCTGCATAAAAAATTAAATAAAATAATAAAAAAAAAAATAAAAAAAAAAAAAAAAAAAAAAAAATCATTGAAACAATTTAATTGTTTTACCAATTCCAAAAGCCTGAAATCCTTCACACGTTGGAATACATTTTCCATTTTTATCCAAAAATCTTGATGGGTCAAAAACTTCGGGATCTTTAAAGTATGTCGGGTCCTTATGACTCAGTGCTGCCACAGAGATTACTGCCGTACCCTATATATATATATATATATATATATATATATATATATATATATATATATATATATATATATATATATATATATATATATATATATATATATATATATATATATATATATATATATATATATATATATATATATATATATATATATATATATATATATATATATATATATATTATATATATATATATATATATATATATATATATATATATATATATATATATATATATATATATATATATATATATATATATATATATATATATATATATATATATATATAAAATTAGGTGAATATTGGCCATTTGACTACCAAACTCTAAGGGAATTTGAGAACAAAATTGGAAAACAAAGTAGACACGCACGAACTCGGGATTTATAATTATGCAAGTTAAAGGAGGTTGGAATAAATAGATTGAGTGTGTTCAATAAATTAATGTTGGTGATGTGCAAGACTGAGCATGACGGTTATGTCTGAGGTCAGAGACGGTAAAAGAGCCAAAGAGACAGAATGAGGCTGTAGAAAGACGAGTCCCACGAGTTTTCCTAAGGAGTTGGGTATATGATCATAAATGTTAAGAAGAGTGGTCTCCATTGTAATAACTGTAGTACATCTTTAAAATTCATTAAGAAAAGATATAAAGCTGTCCTTATGAGAAATAAAAAAAAAAAATTTCTAGTTAATTTAAATGATTTTTTTGGGGGGAAATATATTTAAAAAAAAACTCCAATCTTCCTTTTTCTAATAAAGAAACCAGAATTTTTAAAACGTTTTAGTACGCATGCGAAACGACTTAATATAGAAGGGAGTAGATTGACTGATTTAATTAAGCGAAATATACTGAAAACGTTTTTCCATCTTACCTTCGGGATGTCGTAATCATCTACTTTGACGTCAGCTGTTGTGTACCTCACGACGCCCATTGATATCATGGAGCAATGTCTTTGAACTTCGTTGATTGCAGCGTCCAAATAGGATAATCTATTGATCCATATTAATAAGGTTATCATAAATTATTATTATTATTATTATTATTATTATTATTATTATTATTTATTATTATTATTATTATTATTATTATTATTATTATTATTATTATTATTATTATTATTATTATTATTGTATTAGTAGTAGTAGTAGTAGTAGTAGTAGTATTAGTATTATTATTATTATTATTATTACTTATTATTATTATTATTACTATTAGTATTATTATTACTATTATTATTATTCTAATTATTATTATTATTATTTTTATTATTATTATTTTTATTATTATTATTATTATTATTATTATTATTATTATTATTATTATTATTATTATTATTATTATTATTATTATTATTATTATTACTATTCTGCACTGCTTAACGACTGATCTAACCCACAAACTGAACCATCGAATGAATAAAAGAAATCCATACTTGATCCCTCTTTGAGCATGAACAAATTGTTTTTCATTTAACATAAAATATGAATCTAATTTCTGTAAAAGGACTTTTGTTTTCCAAATAAAGTTGCATCGCAATAATCTTTGCTCTTTACTATTGACTACAAAGAAAATTATTCATGACCTTTTTACTACTTCCCGGAATTCAAATCATAACGATGATTGATGCGACAAGTTTAAAATTTGCAGAATTAACTAACATTTTTTTTAGTTTTCACAATCACCAGTTGATACTATTTATTTAAATTACTTACAAATGTTTAAGGTCGCTTCCCTACTTCATTCAGGTCCACACATCCCTTACAATCAACTTTGTTAGGAACTAATCAAAAAGAATTAATTCCTTCAATAATTTAACAGAAAAGAAAAGTTTGTATAAAAACTACTCCACTATTTTAAAATTGTCAGATTCCTATTAAGGTTCTGTCATTTAGGGAAAAGATACACTTGAGGTTTATGTAATTTTAAAAATTATTTGATGTTGGTACTTTTAAGGTGCATGCCTTTAAGACGTAAGAAATAACGGCTCATATATTAAACATCAATTTATATTCTACCAAAATTAAAAGTCCGAACGGAATGTGAGTTAAATCAGACAAACATTTGCGTAAAATAAATTTGAATAGTAGTCAGAATGATGTAATTATTATAAATATGTTCAAAGAATGTTGGGTGGAAAATTTTTAGACAGAACTTCATGAAAACAACTGCAATATTGAGATGGTTCACCCCTCTGCAAGGAACCCTGTAGAGAAGAGATAGGCAAAGCCAAACACCTTCAGAAACTTAATCATCATGATTAAAAAAAGGTCTTCTGTAATTACGGTTTGTTTCTTGCATAAAGAGTGATTGTGTTTAAACTTATTTATAATTGTTTAACTTAATATTGTTGTCTTAACAGCTCGATTAAATATAAAAAGCGAAGAACTCGGTTTTAGAATTAAAAATTTCCCCATTGATTTTTTCGTATTTTTTAAACTTTGATAATTTTTAGTACAAAGTTTCATAATTTAAATTCTCATTAAATTTAAAATCGGGGCTATATATATATATATATATATATATATATATATATATATATATATATATATATATATATATATATATATATATATATATATATATATATATATATATATATATATATATATATATATATATATATATATATATATATATATATATATATATATATATATATATATATATATATATATATATATATATATATATATATATATATATATATATATATATATATATATATATATATATATATATATATATATATATACACATATATATAGACTTCAATAAGCTGCATAGGGTTGGGAAGACCTATCAGCTGTTTGTCCCTTCCCATGTGCCTTCAGCATTTGGAGGTTGTGGCGTCAGGCCTAGCAAGCCGGCTATGTAAAAAATAAACTGCTCCAGTTACCAAGGCTACACCTCGGACGAGTGAAAATCTAAAGTTGACAACATCGGCGTGATAATGGACTACGGAGCTTGGAGGTATAGCACCCGACAACACGACAGGCATCAGCCTACCGGTTGGACGGTGATGATGATGATGATGATGATGATGTATATATATATATATATATATATATATATATATATATATATATATATATATATATATATATATATATATATATATATATATATATATATATATATATATATATATATATATATATATATATATATATATATATATATATATATATATATATATATATATATATATATATATATATATATATATATATATATATATATATATATATATATATATGAGAGAGAGAGAGAGAAAGTTAAAATTTCTGTTTCTATATTTAGTCCAACTTGGTAATGAAAAGTGTGTTAAAGAGAATAATTAAAGAGTATTGCCTTCTACAACGAAGATTTTTTTTCTCATCAGGAAGAATCTTCAGAAACATCTGACAATCGAAATTTATATTCAAATTTGTATTTGTTCTCATTAATTAAAAGAATTTGAAGAAATTTTGGAAATTTTAATAAATTAATAATTTTTATAGAATGTAGTTTCGAACATTTTGCAGGTTTATTATTAAAATTTTGCTATAGTGATTTGAATCATAGAGTAAAATTAATAATTTGCAAATACGAAGCTTATAATAAATTGGCTTTTTCTGTTTGAAATTCAGACAAGATTTATAAAAGTTCAAAAATGTTTTGTTTTAGTAATAAAAATGAATGGTTTTTCAAAGGAGAAAATAATTTTTAATTATAAATATAAATGATAAATAATTGGAATTAATAAATGATGAAAATAAATTAGGAAGTGGTTACTATTTGTGCAATTAGAGTTTTGGTGTCTTAGAACTTAGAAATTAGTTGTAACACAAAGAAAATAAAATACAATGCAGTTTCTTGACTTGAAAAACGTATTTTTCGGTAACAGATTTGTTATTCAAAACTTTGAAATAGTCTCCTTTAGATAGCAAATGCTTCTTATTGTTTTATGGAAATTTATATAATTTATTTACTATAATGTTGCTTGATACACTAACACTAATGATGTCTTTTTTATAAAATGAATTAAGAGCAGGAACTATTATTTTCAGTTTATTTTCTGTGGCTACTAAAATCTTCATACACCTTTTCGTAAGTAGTAGTAGTAATAATAGTAACGTTATGTAAAAAGCAAAATGTGCTTTATTGGAAATATGAATATAAGAATAGGTATGTCGATTATGTCAATTTTTTTATGTTTATAATTCTCCTAAACTTATGACCTGAATAATTATTCATAGGATAATATGACTTCATTTTATCCTTGTGGTTTCTATTTGGGAACTCAGAAAGGAAAATAACTTACTCATTTCTATGTTGAAGTCCCGGTAAAGTTCCTCTTGGAACGACTTTGTCAATTTCTTTCTGAATCTTTTCTTGAATTTCTTGAAATCTTGCCATGTAAGTTAAAAAAAAACGAGTCATGTTGGAAGTTGTGTCATTCCCAGCAACGAATAAGTCAAAGGTAACACGAATTAAATCTGATGTATATATATATATATATATATATATATATATATATATATATATATATATATATATATATATATATATATATATATATATATATATATATATATATATATATATATATATATATATATATATATATATATATATATATATATATATATATATATATATATATATATATAATATATATATATATATATATATATATATATATATATATATATATATATATATATATATATATATATATATATATATATATATATATATATATATATATATATATATATATATATATATATATATATATATATATATATATATATATATATATATATATATATATATATATATATATATATATATATATATATATATATATATATATATATATATATATATATATATATATATATATATATATATATATATATATATATATATATATATATATATATATATATATATATATTTATGCGAAGGATAAAACTCAGGGCGAGTATAATAAACGTATATAGTTATTTTACAAACAACGTTTGAGCCAGACTATGTTGTAGTCTTCTATAAAGTTAAATTTGGAATAACCATGAACAAGTAATATTTCATTAAATTAAATGAATTCTGTTCTTGTCTCTCTCATTTTCAAAACTCAAAAGAGTTTCTTAAGAGTGCGAAATTTATTAACAAACTAGATGATTTGAAAATAAAACTCAGAGATTTAAAATCACAGAATGACATAACAGAAGACTCTGTTTTTACTCAGGTTTGCTTTTGGTGTATACCGTATAAGATCTTCAAAGCCACATAAAATTAGCGGCATCACCATAGGACCAACGTTATCTGTACTTACACATATAAATGAACAAATTAAAATTTCCTGTATACTTATATACCTCCTCTACTAAAAAGATAGGTTTGAAAATTTTAAAACTAAAATTTAATTCTGAAAAATTCAAAATTTCCTTGATTTTCATTCGATTTCTTTCAAGTAAAAAGCAAAATTCAAAATTAGATGACCTCAAAAAAGGTCGATTTCGGATGTTTTATCTCTACATACATTTGTTTTTTATTGACACATGAAATAAAATAAATGTCCGTAACATTTTTGAGAACTATTTTGAGAACTATCTAGCTTTAAGAACTTGTATATAAAAATAGTAAAATAAAGTATCTAACCATTAAAACCCCACAGGAAAATTAAAACACAATTTTTTTAAAAAAGAGCGAGGCTTTCGAAGGAACAACCGTCCTTCCTCTTTCAGGCTCAAGTTTAAACTTGAGCCTGAAAGAGGAAGGACGGTTGTTCCTTCGAAAGTCTCGCTCTTTTTTAAAAAATTTGTGTTTTAATTTTCCTGTGGGGTTTTAATTGTATAAAACAAAACACGGTATTAGTGTTCTTTTTGTCAAGCATCTAACAATGTATAAAAGTTTTGCCCTTTTAGAGATTTAATAATTCTCCATTTTACCTGTAATATTGAAGTGAGAATATTCCTCATTCTTCTTTTCCTTCATCTCGATAAGGTAATCGTCCATAAGGTCACGTGGGTTGTTTGGGTCCAATGTTTTTAAATGCTCGTCTATAATGGGCTTTAATTGAAATAATAATTAATATACACTATTTATTTAACTTTTATTATTATTATTATCATTATTATTTTATTATTATTTATTATTATTATTATTATTATTATTATTATTATTATTATTATTTTATTATTATTATTATTTATTATTATTTATTATTATTATTATTATTATTATTATTATTATTATTATTATTATTATTATTATTATTATTATTATTATTTATTATTATTCTTTTATATTATTTTATATTATTTTTATTATTAATATTATTTTTATAATTATTTATTACTCTTATTTTTATTACTACCATTAAAATTTTATTATTATTATTATTATTATTATTATTATTATTATTATTATTATTATTATTATTATTATTATTATTTTATTATTATTATTATTATTATTATTATTATTATTATTATTATTATTATTATTATTATTATTATTATTATTATTATTATTATTATTACTACTTACCTGCACCATATCTTCATACTGCAAGCATGCTTTGTCAAACACTGAAGCACCTTTATAACAAACGATCAAATCAAAAAAAAAAAATTTTTAAAAATATAAAAATATATTATAAATAAAAAAGAGAGAGAGAGAGAGAGAGAGAGAGAGAGAGAGAGAGAGAGAGAGAGAGAGAGAGAGAGAGAGAGAGAGAGAGAGAGAGAGAGAGAGAGAGAGAGAGAGAGAGAGAGAGAGAGAGAGAGAGAGAGAGAGGAGAGAGAGAGAGAGAGAGAGAGAAAAAAGAGGATATAAATGAACACTAACCAGTTATATAATCGAGTAAAGGCGTTGGTAGAATGTATTTTAAAACGGGAAAGAAGTCTGGAATCGAAAGGTGTAAAAATGCTTCTTGAATTTCGTTAATTTTCGCCATTAAACTCTTCACTTCTTCGTCTTTAAATTCGTATCTGTGACCTGAGAACAAAGGCAAATAATGAGAAACAGAAGAACGATATATATATATATATATATATATATATATATATATATATATATATATATATATATATATATATATATATATATATATATATATATATATATATATATATATATATATATATATATATATATATATATATATATTCTCTTAGCATTCTTTTCAATTCTTATGCATGGCGAACTTATAAAAGTCGAGTTCTTGATATTTTCTCTGTCTATTTCAGTTTGTTTTAATTGGCATTTTAAAAAGAAAAAAAATTCAGTGACAAATTTAAATTACCTTTTGTGGAAATATTTTGAAACGAGAAATATATTAAAATATCTCAAGCAAAAATTTGATATCAGCTTTCGAAAAATAGTTTCATAAAAAATGCACATAAGGAAGTAATTGTTCTTTAAACAAAAAATAATTAACTATTGTAGGTTTTGTTACCACACAATATTAAATTTAAAAAATATCAATAATTAGGCTAGTTACATATATATATATATATATATATATATATATATATATATATATATATATATATATATATATATATATATATATATATATATATATATATATATATATATATATATATATATATATATATATATATATATATATATATATATATATATATATATATTGCACAACAAGTTTTGTTTTTTACATTTTCTCTCGTTTTCATATGAAAAACTTTTACATACAACATCTACTTATAAATGTTTTAAAAATTATGACGAATTCCTGAATAACAAAAGCTATCAAAACATTAATTTTGATTGCTTAGTATTGAGAGAAATATTTTAATATGAATATAATTAAACATTAAACATATTTTACAACGATTTCTTTCAGATAAAAACCAAACAATTAGAACCAAAAAAAGAATTCAAAACCCTTGACTGACGACACCTGGCTTAAAAATTTCGATAAATGAGAATCATAAACTCTACCGGAATTATGAAGAAGGAATTATACCAATTTAATTATATAATAATTTAGATAAACAATTAAAAATTGTCCTTAAGATAATGACTGATCGGAAACATTACCAGACTTCAACTTTCAAATCACCACACCAAAATTTAATAATATAAATATAAAATAAAATAATATAATATAATAATAATATATATAAAATAATAATATAATAATAATATAATAATAATAATAATATAATATTAATAAAATAATAATAATAAAATAATAATATAATAATAATAATAATATAATAATAATAATAATAATAATAATAATAATAATAATAATAATAATAATAATAATAATAATAATAATAATAATAATAATAATAATATAATTATTATATTATTATTATTATTATTATTATTATTGTTATTATTATTATTATTATTATTATTATTATTATTATTATTATTATTATTATTATTATTATTATTATTATTATAGTAGTAGTAGTAGTAGTAGTAATAGTTTTAATATTATTCAGTCACTTGTGCTAACGATGTACTAAAAAAATATCACTAACAAACAGAATATTTTACATTTAATATCACAATAATTATTTTATTTTAATATTATTTGAAGCATACCTTTCATTCCGTTCTTTGCATAAATACCTGCTTTATATTTCTTTGTAAATAATACAACACTTTAAAGTATGGAAACAAATAATCGAACTTTTTTTAAATAAAGAACTTATTACAACTTACTTAAAGGGTTAATGGATAACGAACATGTTTTAAGAGAATATTAAACTGATTTAAAAGATTCAAAAACAAAATAAAATTTTTAATTAATAATTAATAATAATAATAATAATAATAATAATGATAATAATAAATAATAATAATAATAATAATAATAATAATAATAATAATAATAATAATAATAATAATAATAATATAATAAAGGTCCAACCGCTAAACAAAATGTTTAATTAAGAAATTTTATCTCATAATAATAATAATAATAATAATAATAATAATAATAATAATAATAATAATAATAATAATAATAATAATAATAATAATAATAATAATAATAATAATAATAATAATAATAATAATAATAATAATAATAATAATAATAATAATAATAATAATAATAATAATAAAAGTCCAACCGCTAAATAAAATGTTTAATTTTAAGAAATTTTATCTCATAATATTTTTTCCGATTCTTACTTGCAACAAGTTGCCAGATAATGTTTAAAATGGCAACGTTTATTGAGAAAGGGAGTTTTGATGGCTCCTTCGTCAGCTTTCTGAAGTCTTCGACGAGATCCTCCACTTCCTGTCATTATTATTCCTTCAATTTTGGACTTTACCCATTCCAAGGTCACGAAGGTGACGCAGTAGGAAACGTCTGTTGTGGTGCCAGTGACTACCATTGCTAAAAATTATCCCTATATATATATATATATATATATATATATATATATATATATATATATATATATATATATATATATATATATATATATATATATATATATATATATATATATATATATATATATATATATATATATATATATATATATATATATATATATATATATATATATATAATCAACGGCCGACATGACCAGATAAACGGTGCTTAAAAGTGTGCAAGTTAAAGGAAGTTGGGAAAAAAGATGAGGGGCGTGTCTTCCATACTTTACCAGTAGAGTACATGTAAGATTGGGCAGAGCGGTTAAGTCTGGGGTCTGAGAGTTGGCCAGAGAAAGGATGAAACTGTGTAGAAAGTCGTGTCGCATGAGCCCTTCTCAATAGAGGAGGTATGCGACGAGAGAGTTCAGAAGAACAGTGTCCATTGTAATAGCGATAGTAAAGAGAGAGTGACGCAACAATTCGATGGGAAGAAAGAGATTGGAGAGAGTTAGTGAGAGCGGGAGAGTTGATGAGACGAAAAGCCCTAGACTCCACCTTCTCAACGAGATCTGTATGTGTGGAACCACCTCAGATGTTTGAAGCATATTCCATAAAAGGAGTGGAGAACACCCATATAGAGAACAACCAACTAGGTGACCTAAAAAATCTCCGAAGGCACCTCAGAGCACACAATCTCTTAGAAGCTTGTTTAGAAAGAGAAGTAATGTGATCTTTCCAAGAAAGATCAGGAGAAAAGATATGCCGAGAATATTAAGAATCAGATGAAGGTTTGAGTTGTGTGTTTTCGAAGAAGATATCATAGTTGTGTGGAAGATTGTGACGAGTGGAAAGATGGAGGAATTGAGTTTTTGAGGCATTGAAAACAACCATGTTTTCTTTGCCCAGTTTGAAATACATGAAAGATGAGAGGTCAGTTGCTACAAGACCATCTTTATTGCGATAGTTAGATGTTGTGAAGGGCGTCTTTGAAAGAGAAAGTAATGAAGGGCGGAGTCATCTGCATAGGATTGGATAGGTGATAAATTAATATAGAGAAGGTCATTAATGAAAAGTAGAAAAAGAGTTGGAGATAGGACAGATCCTTGAGGAACACTACTATTTATGGATTTAAAGGAAGAACGATGACTATCTACAACAACTTTCATAAAACTACCAGAAAGGAAATTAAAGAGAAGGTCATAGAGAGAATGATAGATTCCGAAAGAGGCAAGTCTAGAAAATAAAGTTTTGTGCAAGACTCTATCGAAGGCTTTATTTATGACTAACGCCACAGCAGAAGATTCACCAAACACTGGAAAGAGGAGGACCAAGAATCAGAGAGAAGGGAAAGAAGATCACCAGTAGAGCATTCTTACGAAATCATACTGGCAATCAGAGATAGGATTAGAAGAATTGAGATGTTTCCAAATCTTTCTGTTAAGGATAGATTCGAAAACTTTAGAAAGAACGGAGGTTAAAGAAATAGGTTGATAGTTGAAGGGTTTTGAAGGATACCCCCTTCTTCGGTACAGGCTGAATGAGCGCTCGTTTCCAGCAAAAAGGAAAGGTCGAAGTATATATATATAATTTTATTTATTTATATATATATATAATATATATATATATATATATATAATATATATATATATATATATATATATATATATATATATATATATATATATATATATATATATTTATTTAATTATTTTTAAAATTAAATTAATTTAACAAAAAAACAAAAAAAACAAAAAAAAAAAAAAAAAAAAAAAAAAAAAAAAAAAAAAAAAAAAAAAAACGCAATGAATATGAGAAAGGAGGATCCCCAAAACCAATTTGTCCAAATATTATTTAGTTACCTGAAGCTTTTCCTTCTCGTTTCTCACTTTGAAAGAAACTATTTGACTTCCACGATGGTCTGTCGGCAAACTCGAGTTTCGTAAAGGAATCTTTTGCTATCTTGAAATCGCATATATACAAAAAGTTTACCACGCCAATGTTTATCCTAGAACAACGCAATATATATATATATATATATATATATATATATATATATATATATATATATATATATATATATATATATATATATATATATATATATATATATATATATAGTTCAAATATTGGAATCTTTTATTGAAAGGCAAAAATGGTGTCTAAAATGGAGAAAAAAAGATGATTTAAAGTCTCAAAAGTAAAAATTCCGCCATAGAGGGTAATAAGAGATACAAAAATAGGAATGATTTTGAAGATCGAAAAAAAATTATATTAGTAAGTCAAAGGTTTTTGAAAGTACAAGTAAAATATCGGAATCTAGTGAGGTAAACTAGAAAAACATAAAATAGAGAGCTATAGCAAGAGATATGTTCCACAATTAGCGTCTTGTATCAGATAACAAAGATAAAGTTTTAAGAATCGCACTGCCAAGAATACGGTATAATGTTCCTTCTCTGCGTTTTTTTTTATTTTTTGCATCTCTGGGATAAGGACCCCCCCAGGTGTATGGGTTAAAGGTTTGGCCCGTTTTAACTTCTCATCTTCCTTGGTTTAATTAATTTGCTACCCTGTTTTAAATGTTCTTACGTTTTTTATAGCCTTAGACAAATTTCGATTCATAGGCGGTGTATATATATATATATATATATATATATATATATATATATATATATATATATATATATATATATATATATATATATATATATATATATATATATATATATATATATATATATATATATATATATATATATATATATATATATATATATATATATATATAATATTAACAATTAGACTTACATAAAAATATTTCCATATTTCTTCTTAACTTCGAATACATTCTTCAACTGTATCGTATGGAAAAATGTTCCAAAATATGGAAAACCAATCGGCCCTGAAACGATATATATATAAAACAGAGTTGGCACAACTCTTTCCCACCCACCCCTGTGCCAAGAATATTAACGGCCGTTTAAATGAGCCAATAGCAGGCAAGCTTTGACGTAGTATGCCTTTATAGCCCGAGAATTAGAAAGAGACAGTTAGTTCAGCGTCAGATAGAGCTGCCACAGTATGTCTGTGGTAGCGAGTTGAACGATAAAACCATCATTTTAATTCCCATTTCATTGTTATTAATATTTTATAGAAAAACTAAAAAGAAAACTAAAAGGGAGAGTTACTGTGCTTTGTTTTGTTTAACGAATATAAACGAAAGA
>SEYY01024723.1:0-17598 GCA_009176605.1 Armadillidium nasatum | reverse complement strand
TAATCCTAAATTCTATCCTCCAATTCATCCCACAACAAAACTTCCAACACGGTTTCAAACCCAACCACTCCACCACCACTGCTCTTACCAACATCATCCAACCTATATTAAAACGGACTAAACCATAAGCCATATCACAAAACTATATTAATAGCAATTGACATAAAACAAAGCCTTCGATACTGTCCCAAACATAATCTTATCCATAAAATCCTCCAATCCAACATCCCAACAAATACTAAGAAATGGCTATCCAACTTCCTATCAGGAAGAACCACCCAAATACAACAAAACGGCCATAAATCACGTACCATCAACATAAGAACGGAGTTCCCCCAAGGAGCCATACTCTCCCCCACTCTATTCAACCTTTACACAGCAGACCTCCCACAACCCCAAACAACTTTCACCCGCATCACCTCATACGCCGACGACATAACTATAGCCACCACTCAACGAAGACCTCACCACCGCAACATCACTCACTCAAGACTACCTAACTCAACTCCAAACTTGGCTAGTCGAAAACAGGATGACAGCATCCCCAAACAAATCCTCCATAACCCTCATAACAACAGACAAACACATATCCAACACCCACCCACAAGTCCTACTAAACAACACCCCCATACCCTTCAACAAAACCCCAAAGATCCTCGGCCTAACATTTGACACTCGCCTCACTTTCTCCAAGCACATTCAAAATACCACCTCAGCCGCAAACAAAAAACTCAACATCCTCAAAACAGTGGCCAACACAGACATACACAACAACATACAAACCTCAATTGCAATCTACAAACAATTTATACGCCCCACCATTAACTACGCTTCCCTGTCTGGCACCCTCTGCTCTCCGACAAAAACTTAACGACACTCCAAATAATGCAAAATAAAGCCCTTCGCACCATCACCGGCTGCACACGCACAACCCCTCAACAACACCTACACAACGAAACCAAGATACTACCCATAAGGAATCACCTCGAAATGATAGGCACCCAATTTTACGCAAAAACACGCCTACCCACACACCCATGTCACAATACTCTCCTCCAACCTACCCCACAAAGACTAACACAGCCTCCATCGTCCACCGGCGCCTTTTACAAACAGATCCTAAATCACATCCCTCCTCCCCCCCCAATACCACAACAACCAAACATATACACACTCAACTAACACATTCATACATGATCAACAGACCTCCAAACAACATCCTAAACAGACCCCCCCCCCCCGAAATAAACCCCGACTTCAACAACCTCCCAAGACACTTACAAACCTCACTTGCAAGATTGAGATGCGGGCACCACCCAAACCTACAACATTACAAACACGAATTCAAAATAAACCAGGCAGCATCTCCCACCTGTACTAGATGCGGAATGGCCCCGGAGACCGTGGAACACTTTCTATTACGCTGTCCTTCCAACTCTCGCCCCAAAATCTTCTGGGGCATCACTTCTTTGAAGGATCTCTGGACGAGACCGACTGCGGCAGGAAGCTTCATTAGCGAAGTGTGGCCGCCTCAACATGGGGTGGTCAGGGGGTGAGAAGGTAAAAAAAAAAAAAAAAAAAAAAAAAGGTATATATATATATATATATATATATATATATATATATATATATATATATATATATATATATATATAATATATATATATATATATATATATATATATATAAATATAAAAAAAAAAAAAAAAAAAAAAAAAAAAAAAAAAAATAAATATATATAATATATATAATATATATATATATATATATATATACCTTTTTTTTTTTTTTTTTTTTTTTTACCTTCTCACCCCTGACCACCCCATGTTGAGGCGCCACACTTCGCTAATGAAGCTTCCTGCCGCAGTCGGTCTCGTCCAGAGATCTTTCAAAGAAGTGATGCCCCAGAAGATTTTGGGGCGAGAGTTGGAAGGACAGCGTAATAGAAAGTGTTTCACGGTCTCCGGGGCCATTCCGCATCTAGTACAGGTGGGAGATGTTGCCTGGTTTATTTTGAATTTGTGTTTGTAATGTTGTAGGTTTGGGTGGTGCCCGCATCTTAGTCTTGCAAGTGAGGTTTGTAAGTGTCTTGGGAGGTTGTTGAAGTCGGGGTTTATTTCGGGGGGGGGGTCCGTTTAGTGTGTTGTTTGGGGGTCTGTTTATCAAGTATGAATGTGTTAGTTGAGTGTGTATATGTTTGGTTGTTGTGGTATTGGGGGGAGGAGGGGGGGATGTGATTTAGGATCTGTTTGTAAAAGGCGCCGGTGGACGATGGAGGGTGAGTTAGTCTCTGTGGGGTAGGTTGGAGGAGAGTATTGTGACATGGGTGTGTGGGTAGACGTGTTTTTGCGTAAAATTGGGTGCCTATCATTTCGAGGTGATTTCCTTATAGGTAGTATCTTGGTTTCGTTATGTAGGTGTTGTTGAGGGGTTGTGCGTGTGCAGCCGGTGATGGTGCGAAGGGCTTTATTTTGCGTTATTTGGAGTTTCGTTAAGTTTTTTGTCGGAGATCAGAGGGTGCCAGACAGGGGGAGGCGTATATATATATATATATATATATATATATATATATATATATATATATATATATATATATATATATATATATATATATATATATATATATATATATATATATATATATATATATATATATATATATATATATATATATATATATATATAATTGTTCTTCAGCAACATTATTCATTGTTGCACTCGACTGGGTGATGAGTAAGGTGGTGGAAGGGAGAGGAATGAGATGGAAAATGATGGAGCAGTTGAAAGATCTTGATTTTGCAGATGACATTTGCATGATTAGCTATACACATAGAGATGCGCAGAAGATAAATTGAATGAAAAAAAATTGAAGAAAAATGGAACTAAAAATCAATGGAAAAAACAAAAATTATGTTTGTAAACTCAGAGAGAGAGACAGATCTGAACATAGATGATAAAATATTATAGAAGGTGAAAGAATTTTAACATTAGAGTCAAAGTTGACAAGAACGAGAGAATCGAGGGAGGATATTAAGAGGACAATAGAGAAAGCAAGAGTGAGCTTCAATATGCTAAACATAATATGGAAGACTAAAAGTGTTGAGATCAAGACTAGTTAAGTTATATATCAGCAATGTAATATCAGTATCGCTGTATGGATGCGAAACATGGAACCCAGGAGAGGGATGGTATGAGGAAGAAGAGAATTTCAAAATAAGTGTTAGCGAAGAATGGTGGAGATATTCTGGTCTAGAACTACAGTATAAGTAACAGGGAGTTAGAAACAAAAACAGGAGTAAAAGATCTGAATGAAGTATTAAGAAGGAGAAGATTTATTCATTTAGAACTTTATGGAGAGGAAAGAATGAAGTGGGGAAAGAGGCTGTGAAATAGACCCCGTGTGGACAGAGAGGAAGAGGAAGACCAGCAGGAACCAGGAACATGGAGAAGCACAATAGAAGATCTAAAGACAATGGGATAGAGTTGAGGAGAAGCTACGAGGAAGGCTGAAGATAGGAACTGTTGGAAAGAGTCAGCTGCAGCCCTGTGAGCTAGAAGCGTTGGGCCTTAAGTATTATTATTTTATTATTATTCTAATGAATAGGTAGCATTTTATCATTTCTAATGAATACTATGTTCATTTTGTTCTTCAAATCCTCTTACAACCAATGTTTCATTACATATGTTATTATCTTTTATTTTTTTTGTAATTATCAATCTCGTGAAGTGTACCTTTCTTTCTGCTTTCCTAGCACCTTCCTAATTCCTTTATTTTTGCTATCAATACGTTTTCATTGCTAAGGTAACCCAATAACACTTTTCATTCTGAAACCTTGGAAAATTCTGCATGATCTTCAAGGACTTCTAATTTTTCAGGTTTCATACAACTATCTTTCCTCAGTAAACTGTTAGATGTACAAGTTCTGCTTAAAATTTTCATGTCTGTTTCTTCACAAACATATTATTTTTCTCTCCCCACCATTCACCTATCTATATTCTTCCCTCTCCACTTTCACCTATCTTAATTCTTAACATATTTTTCTCTCCCCACCATTCACCTATCTATATTCTTCCCTCTCCACTTTCACCTATCTTAATTCTAGGAATTCTTTCTTTTGCCTCCTTTAACACTTTCTTCTAAAAGATCATTCCTGCTCTTCATCCTCATCATCACCATAATTTCCTCTTCCCTTCCCCTTTAAATCTAGGGTTTTTTACTGTCTATTATTTCTTCCTCTACCTTTTCCTCACATTCCACATAATCATCTCTAATTGAATCATCTTTCTCAACTTGTTTCTCCTCTAAATCGTTTATATTATTTAATCTTATGTGAATTCTGGCTATTTCTTGATTAGTTCTCCTGTTTTATTATTCTGTTATTCCCATCCATAATTACGATTTATGCTGGACCTTTCCACCTCTCAAAATATTTTGTCACTTACACTGATTGATTCTACTTTATGCTATCGTACTTCTTCCTTCAGTATTGTACATAGTTTATCTTTCAATTCTAGCCTTCTGTATATTCTTTTTGCTCTTCTAATAGCAACTTTGTTCTCTGTAACCTGACTTTATGAATTGTTCTCTACTACAATGATGCTTATATACCTAGAAAAATTAGGTATTCGACCATTTTTACCAAACAGTAATTAGTGAGGTGAGAAATCCTTCGTAAGCATACTCTTCTTTGAATTTATTAACCAGCATAATGTGTTTTCAAATTCCCTCCATCTTTTCACTTCTCATGTATTCTACATTTTATCAAGCCAACCATCTTTTTCATACTTGCTATTACACCATGGACTTTCAGCTGCAGTATATTTAATTTCTGCTCAGAAAGTTTCTGCTAAAAACTTTCCATCTCCATTTTGAAATTCTAATCCATTGTCTGAAAAGAATCTTGTAGCTCCAAAGATGATTATATATTTTTCATTCTCTCTTTATAATCTCTTCCTGAGTTTTATTCTTTACCCATATTGCCTGGTATAGTTGGTCACCTTATTTACTATTACTAGGAATCTTCTCCCTTCCATTTCTCCTAAATCCATGGTTACTACATAATGAACCTGTATAGCATTTGAAATCCAACTACATTTTAAAAGTCCTTTTACTATTTTGACAACCTAAATATTTCAAGGTAGTTGATAAATTACTATGGTTAGAAGAGAGACAAAAACTGTCTTCATATAGAGAAAAGATACCACAACTTTCCAGCTAAGTCATGCCCACTTTCTTTTCTTGACAATTAGAAGCTCCTATATACTATTATAATATAGAAACCAGACAAATACCTTTCACCAAAATGCATCACGACAAGTGTTATTTTTATCAAAGTTAATCATGTAGAAGAAATAAAATCTTTGAAAGACACGAACATAGGTTCTAGGGTAATTCTTAATTTTAATCTAAATTATAATTTTTTTTAAATATATATTTTTCTTCCAAGAAAATTTTTTATATTTCCTAATTATCTATCACTAAAATAAGGTTATAATAATAATATTATAAAGAGTACAGTTGACAAAGCAAAATTACATTCTTAAACTGGCATAATGTAGTAGTAGTAGTAATAGTAATAATAATAATAATAAAATAATAAAAATAATAATAATAATAATAATAATAATAATAATAATTATTTCACCTTATTTTCTCTGAATAATCTATACAATCTCTGGTCTTTAATAGCAGAAAGTCCATACAGACCCAACTTGCACTCTCCTTTTGTCATTAGAAGTGGTGAAATGGTAACATCATTCAAATTATCTACTCTGCCAAAGTAATTGATTAAACCAGCAGATGAAAGCATTTCTAAAGGTGAATGCTGACCTAAACCTGAAATTAAAATGTATATATATATATATATATATATATATATATATATATATATATATATATATATATATATATATATATATATATATATATATATATATATATATATATATATATATATATATATATATATATATATATATATATATATTTTGTAAGAATTTATTAACCAAACTATTGCACAAGTCCGTGTTTTACCTTAGATAAAATACATTTACATATTTGTTTTAATTTTCAAAACTCATACCATTAAATTAAAGAGAAAAAATTAAAAACAAGTTTACCTTAAGTAGTAATATAGTTATTAAATATAGAGAGTTACCCTTTTAAGCCGATGCTCATTCCAATAACCTACCAAGATATTGTAAGTCCTCGTTTTATTGTAGTACTTCAAAGGAGGTGCATCTACTAGCAAATAGGGAACTAATTATAAAAACAATGATAACCGTTTCTATTTTAAAATTGATGCACAGTCAATATTACTTAGCTTTCTTTTAATACAATTAGCTAAATAGATTTCACTTGAAACAAGTTTACCAATGACTTTGATTTGGAACTGCAATCTTGGCAAAAAAAAAGTGAAGAAAGCTGCCCGAAATTTTAACAAATATTCCAAAAATGTTTTACTAGAGCTTTTACAATATAACTTAACAGTATAACAAGATAAAAGGGAAAATCTTTTTAATTTTACCCAACTGGGCAATATGCTTTAGTTTTGGTTGGTGGTTGTTTTTACTTTCAACCAATATGTTATTACAAACACTCAGACCCATCTGAACAACAAACTACACCTTTTGTCACAGAAATATACATATTCAAATATACTTCATATTTAAATTTTAAAACACTCGCACAGGCAAAATAGTCAAGATTTACCTTTGGCACACACAACTAAACCCTGGGGAATATATTATATCTTTACTATAAATAACATAAAAGAGATTAAAATCTTAACACTATTTACACTAATCTGAGCAGTTTTTACAATAATCTTTCAGAAACTTTATGTGAAGTAGAGGTTTTCAATTAAACCAGGTTTTTCAGGTTCTATATTCATTTCCTTATACTCAGGAGGAGGGGTTTATATGGTGAGTTATAGACAACTCTATTGGAATCAAATTTGAAATAGAATGCAGAACTGTAGGACTATTTGATTGCTTAACTTTAACAGACTTGATTTTAGAGTCTTATCCAAGTATGACTTGTATTATCTTACCCATTAAACAAAAGGGCCGTGGTTTAACAGGTGATTTTATAAGAACAACGTCTCCTGCTTTGATTTTATTTTTCTAGCTATCCTGGTAAAGATCTCTAACGTATTCTCTTAAACTAAGTAAATAGTAGTTTTCTTGCCAAAGTGCCTTATAATTCTGAAACAGCTGCTCACAATGAGTAAGTGTAAATTCTAGTTTATGACAACTACTACTACCACTATCCACTGAAGGGTCATCCACCTCTTCCCTCAATATTAAAGAAGTATTACCATGAAGTTTGAGAAAAGTTAGGTGTGATAGGAAGTAGAGGATCAGAATTTGAAATATAGGAGAAAGGAGACTATTAATAGCATTTTGAATGTTAAGTTGTTAAGAGTTCAAAATGTTAAGTTTTGCTCAACCTACTACTACCCCATATATATATATATATATATATATATATATATATATATATATATATATATATATATATATATATATATTATATATATATAATATATATATATATATATATATATTGTTAGTATAGTATCACATATACTAAATTTAGTTATTTTCCAGAGGTGAGGTCACGATGCGAAGAGACGCTGTGGAAGAAGATGAAATTTTTCAATAAATAAAACAAATAACAAAGAAGAAAATGCAGGCGTTCATGCTAAGTTTATTCTATTATATTTATTAACATATTAACCTATTTATTTATTTATTTCTAGATTATAGTATCTAATTCAATTTGGTCAACATAATAAAACGAAACTAAATAAAACAATACTTTTGACATTTTTGACATTACCTAGGATTGAAGCTCATTATCACAAGCCAATCCGTAAGTGTGTTTTTTTTGTGTTTTCTGTTTTTTCTTAATAAAAGAAATATGTAAATTGAAATTATTTTTAATTTCAGTTCCTACTTGGGAACTAAACCATCCTTCCTATTTCATCGAACGTCATCGTATTCCTCGTACGGAAAAATTAATTATCATTTAACCAGTATAAGTTCACAATATACATATCGCCCTATGCTCGTTGCATTGATTGTTCCATTAACTATCGACTTATTTTCTGAATCTGAATCCATTTACAATCTGGTTCCATGAACAAATATTATATGTAAATAAACATACATTTTTGTTCGTTTTTTTTCTGACCTTCTTCTTGTCATATTTTCGCTGTAACTGTTCCTTTCTTGTGATCCTTTCTTGCCCTCGCAAAGGGCCTGAGTTTTTGTTTTTGATCGTTTACGTCGGAGAGCGTCTTCACATCATCATCATCATCCTCACGAATAAAAGGGGACGATAAGCCAACTTAGCATAACATTGTGAGTACTCAATATTTATTATCATTATTTTTCTCACGCATATCTAACAGAGAAAAATAAATTGGCGACCCTGCCAGGATCACAAAAAAGGAACGAAAATAACATCAACAACAATGGCAGAGAAAAATGTAAGCAATGAGGAGGCAAAGGTAAACATGGACCAGTTGATTGAGTTGGATGAACCTCTCCAACTCACTGCGTCCACACCGGAACAACAAGATCGATAACCCGAGGGGTGAATCCTTACGGGATGTCCAATTTGTGGATCGAGAACACTTCTCAAAATTGGAGGACATGGTTGTGAATTCCATGAGATATATGCGAGAAATAGATCAACGACTAAGCAAGCAAAATACCCTTATATTGGAAATGTTGTCGGCTCGTCAAGATCCAGCTCCTACTGCTGCACCAACAACATCAACTGAACGATCAGTACGGCCGAAGGAAAAGAAGCCGTCGGTAGCAGTAGCTTGTGAGGTTGACGGAGATCAGCACCGCAACCTACCTATATGCCACATCAACAACAACCAACTAAGAATCCTGCAGGTAAACCCCATATATCAACCGGAACCATGACGGATAAGCAGTTCATAACGGAGAGTCTAGCGGTTCAGCAGGCTCACAACGCTATGTTATCCCAAGACACTTGGCGATGATGACACAATTATTAAGTAAGCCTAAGTCTAACAAGGCTGTGCCACCAGCAAAATTTAATCCTGATACTGACCAAGACTTAAAGGTATTCTTCAGAGAATTTGAAGAATATTGCTCGATCCTGTACCCAACCCAAAAACAGGACTGGTTAAGGCTCTTGGGATCATATTTGCAGTCGTCATATTTGGCCCTATACCATCAACTCCATAAGGCAGATAAGTCTTATAAGGAAATTAAACAGAACTTATTAGATCTGTTTAACAACGAGGACACCGTCAGACAAGAGCGGGCCGTTCAAAACTTTATGACTGCCAAAATGAACAAGAATGAAACAGTCAGGATTTTTGCTATCCGTTTACTGGATCTCGCGAAGAAAGCCTACCCCACCACTTCAACAGAAGCCTGTAAAGAGCATGAGACACTACTTCAAATGTTTCTTGCAGCCTTACCAAATTCGATTAACAAGGAGATCTCAGTTATCTCCGTAACCACGAATGGTGTTCGGGAAATAAAGTTTCCTTTGATCAGCTGGTAAATCTGGCTGATAGACACCTTCAGGACTTTAAGGGACATACCCAAGTACCAGTTCCTGAAGTAATAGATATTTCCCGGGTGGTGGCTGAATCGAGACCCCAGCAAAAGTTGTGGACGGATGTGGTAAAAGCGTTGGAAGAATAATTCCTCCAATGCCCAACCACCTCCACAACCGCCGGTCGAGAAAAGGTCGAAAAGGAAAGAAAGACGTCAAAAGAAAACTACGGGAAACCGCAGTCCCAAGTTCGTTCGAGACAAACCGCGTAATAATAGCGATAGCTCTAGCTCTTCGGGACGGTCGGATGACCGTAGACAGGATAATCGTGCGCGTAAAACTTCGCAACGGACAAAACAACCAGTGGTGTAGTTTTTGCGATAAAACCACGCACTCAAAGGACACTTGTTACATTTTAAACAACAAGTGTTCCATCTGTAAAAAGAGTGGGCACTTGTCTTTCAAGTGTTCACAATATCAACCACAACAACAACAACAACAACAACGTCGCCTTCCGGAGAATTGCCCCGTATGTAACCAATACGGTCATGTGGGCAAACATTGTCCGGAATGGAAAAACAGAAAACCGCGACGAGAAAGTAATTCTCCACCAGCTAGAAGAACTTCAAGATCTTCGAGACGATCATCAACAGAGGATGAACACACCACTGGGGGATTGCCGGCGCGAAATCAACAAGAGCGTCCTTTAAACTAATTGACAGGCGTTGGAAATGCGCGTATTCCTATACACGAGTTCGTAATCTTACGATTAAGATTCGAAACTGGGTATATTTCAACTTTGGAAGAATTTTATATACTTCCAGATTCCGCTATGGATAACTCCATGGTCATTGGAGTTACGCTTCTACGAGCAAATAACTTATTACCCGATATGTCAACGTATCAACTTTTCCAGAGAACCGGAAATGACTTCGTGGTAATAGCAACAGACCCAACGAAATCAACTTATCGGGAGGTCATTAACGCAAGGAATGTGGAAATTCCCGCTAACCACTTCAAGATCGTAGATGTCGAAATGGCATGTCGAGGAACCAACTTTCCTACTTCGACAATGTTAGTGGAACCACCAGAAAAAGTAGAAGTGGAAATCGTAACCGGATTGGTTAATAGCGAAGAACCGTTTCGAATTGCTATCTGCAATAAGAAAGACACCTCAAGGTTTATACCAAGAGGACAAGTGTTAGGAATCGCAACAGAATTACCAGAGAATAACGTAGAGGTTTCTATAAATAGGCATCAACTTGATTCAACACAACAATCAAGCATCGCTTATTGGACTCGCGACAAGATCATTGAAGAGTTCAAGATTAACGAAATTAACATAAATCAAGAGCAGAAAGAACAACTAATCAACCTTCTTCTTCAATATCCTACCGTTTTAAGTATGGATGATGAAGACGTTGGATTAGCAACTAACATCCAACATGAAATAGAATTGGACACCAACATCCCAATTCATGTACCAGTTCGAAGGTTTCAAGGACCATTAGCTCAAGAAATCCAAGAACAATGTGAAGAGTTGGAGAGAGGGAATATCATCAGACCCAGTTACTCTCCATATTCTGCTCCAGTAGTACCAGTACGTAAGCCTGACGGTAAACTACGGCTTTGTATTGATTACCGTGCCCTCAACAAGCACACAAAAGCAGATGCCTTTCCCTTGCCAAACTTGATTGACTCCATTTATAACATGAGTGGAGCCAAATTGTTTACTACTATAGATTTGGTAAGGGGGTATTATCAAATCGAGATGGCCGAAGAGTCAATAGAGAAAACGGCATTCTCAACGCCGTTGGCTCACTACGAGTTCCTTTCGGATGCCTTTCGGGGTAAAAGGAGGACCAGCAACTTTCCAAAGAGGTATGATGCTCGCCTTAGCAGGAATACCCTGGTCAGAAGTAATGGTATATCTCGATGATTTGATAATCCGATCAGAGACCTTTGACCAACATTTGAGCTCGATTGCGAAAGTGTTGGGCGCGTTACAAGCAAATGGTTTTAAGTTGAAGCCAGGAAAGACTAAATTATGTCGTGAAAGTGTTCAATTTTTAGGACACTTAATTGATCCAGAAGGGATACAACCAATTGATAAAAATTTGAGTGGAGTACTTAACTTTCCACAACCTACAACAATAAAACAATTACGGTCTTTCTTGGGTATGGTGAATTTCTATAGAAGACATATTCCCGATTGCTCAATAATTTGTAAGCCACTTTCGGCTCAAGTCGGGGGTAAAACAGTTAATTGGACTCCAGAATGCCAGAAGGCATTTGAGAAATTAAAATCAGCGTTGGTGGAGCCACCGACGTTGGCTTTTCCAGATTATAGCCCAACAGCTCCACCATTAGAACTACACGTTGATGCTTCGTCAATTGGAGCAGGAGGAGTCTTATCCCAAACTATTGATGGCGTAAATCGACCCATATCCTTACATCTCAAAAACCTTTTCCAAGTCTCAACTGAACTATTCTACAACGGAAAAGGAACTTGCAGCATTGAGATGGGCCGTTAAAACTTTACGACCATTCCTGTGTTCGAAGAAATTCATTATTTTCACTGACCATGAGCCTCTGGTATATCTTAATAACATGGCGGCAGTTGACGGACGTATCGCGCGTACATTACGTGATTTAACTGATTATGACTATGACATCCGCTACATAAAAGGTAAAGATAACGTAGTAGCCGATGCGTTGTCCAGATCTCCAGTGGAGGTACTCCCAGAAGATCACAATGATCAACTGGAAATTGTCCCCATTGAGGAAGTTCAACCTTCAGGTTTCATTCCTGAGGGGTATACAGTACATTTAATGCCAGGAGGAGGAAATTCCTTATTTCAATCGTTTTCCATGTTGTTGGAGGGAACACCTTATAACCATATGGATATTAGAGAAACCGTAGCGGAGGAACTTATCAAACACCCCGCTAAGTATCAACTGAAAGGCAGGAATATAACAAAGAAGCTGAAGTTGCTAAAATTACCTGGCCAACTTCCAATTCCAGAAGCAATATTAGCCTTTGCTAATATATCTAATTGCCTTGTACGAGTTTTCTACAACGACAACAATCCTTTAACTTATGGAACTCCTGGTGATGTCTGTAACTTACAAAATGTATCCGGTATACATTTTAACTATCTTGAACCGTGCAAAAAGAAAAGCTTCAGAATAAATATCGTTAACATTTGTCACTTAACCATTGACGAACTTGATGAATTATTTAGTGCTGATGAAGAGGTAATACTTCAAGAACAATTCAAGGATAATGTTCTTCGTAAACTGAGAAAAGCATTGGATCCCATACGAAAGCATAACTTTTCGTGAACATGGATTAGAAATATTTCGCCCATATCAACGACATCTTTTCTTGTTTGGAGATTTAATCTTCATCCAAAATGATAACAATCCGCGAATGGTAATATCCATGCCTCTTCTAATTCGGTTAGTATTGGATCTACATTTACTGAATGGACATTTAGGAACACCGAAACTTATTGCATTGGTAAGAGAGGACTTATGGCATCCAAAACTTGCTAATGTAGCTAGTGACATTTGTAAGTCTTGTATGACATGTCAACTTAACAAAAATAATCCTACTGTGATTATTCCGCCTGTTATGAAAATAACAACGTCTTATCCATTCGAATTGTTAGCAGTTGATTTATTACAATTACCGCGAACTTTTCGAAACCACTCTTATGCTCTTGTAGCAATTGATCATTTCACTAAGTATCTCTTTGTCCTACCTATGAAAGATAAATCTGCGAAAACCGTCAGCACAACGATGAAGTTTAAACTTATTCCGTTTTTGCCGCGGGTCCCGCAGAAACTTCTTTCTGATCAAGGAACTGAGTTTACTTCGGTACTTTTTAACGAAGTATTGGAGGAATTTGCCATGGAGCATGTATTGGCATCTAGTCATCGGCCACAAACGAATGGAGTTACGGAACGAGTAAATCGAACCATACTACAGACTTTGCGAATGATGATTCAACAAAACCCAACTGATTGGGATTTGCAACTACCGCAAGTAGTTGTAAAATACAATAACACTTGGCATTCAGCAATCAAGTCAACTCCCAAGTGACTTCTTAGTTCAACAACAACATTCGTGTGCAAGGAGAAATCCTTGTTTACGACAATATTGGAAGTCACCTGCTGAAAAATTTTCACCGCTCAACCTTGGTGATAAGGTCGCGTATAAATCCATGTTTCAAGGAAATCTTGCAAGTAACAAGTTTAAACCTAGATTTAAGGGACCATACGTGATTACTAAAGTATATGACTCAACACTCGCATACGATATAGCCAAGTACCCAGTCAATGAAAGGAAGGTGTCATACAGGCTCATTTTTCACAACTCCGAAAATGGGTTGATGTTCCCGATATCTCTTAAGAAATCCTTATTTCCGCCAACACCAACAGAATCAACAACAACTACTAAACCAACAGAATCAACATGTACAACAACAGAATCAATATCATCAACTGGAGAATGCGGAAATCAACGAAGAACAGGGGGAGATATCAAATGAAGAGTCATTGCCGGACACGGAGCTGAATCCAACGGTTTTACCGAAGGACGACAGCGATGAGGACGACGATGATTTTTCCTATCAATTAGCCGAAGAGGATCATCACTTGTTGGAAGAGTTGAGGACACGGCAAATGAAAGCTCAAGAAGAGATATTTAGATTGATCGATAACGATTACTCAACTTTCTTGTCTGACTCATTCAGAGTTTTACAAGAAGCTTTTGACACAACAATGGAAACAACTGCAGACTTTAGGGCAAACCCCGGATCAAACAAATCAGCCGATGTATCTAATGTTGCAGACATTAACACTACAAGATTTTCCCAAACAGATATAACAATACCTCCGGAAGAAGAGGAGGAAGAAGAGGGTCTGTTTAACCTGTTCAACACAACAATGAACGAATCATTTGAAGGTTTTTGTCCATTAGATTATTCGATAGAACAAGGATTCATTCGAAGGATTTGTACCTAAGGCTCTTTCCACCATAATGGAAGAACCTGATAAATATTATCAGCTGAATTTCAGTGATGAGTTCAGCGATAAATCCAATGAATCATTTGAAGGGTTTGATCCGGAGATGTTTTATATTGAGGAAAACTATATGGAACTACCGGTACCTATAGAAGCATCGCCATCGGAAGAAGAGCGACAGATGGACGTCACCGAATTAAAGGAGATGAGTTCACCTGAAAAAGAGCCTTCTCCACGACGATTGCGGTCTCAAGGAAACGCCACGCCGCATGACTACGTTATGGAACATCCACTTGAATATAAAATTCGAAAAGAAAAGAAAAGCTAAGTGAAATGTTCCGTAATGATAAATGTCCGCGAATTGTGAAACAGTGCCGTATTCCGGGTCGTGTTCAGTGTCGTGTAGTGTGAAATAAAAATAAATTATCATCCAAATATAATACACATACATATGAACATTTGTAAAGTAGTTCTAATTATTTGCTTACTCAATAATTAAACTAACAATATTAATAAGATATTAACAACATTAATAACCATGTATATTAATAACATTATATAACCATATAACCAAGTAGTGTAGATTAGAATAATCTAACATGTTAATGTTAATTAGTAGAAAACATGTTGAAATAAACTAATGTGAGCATGTTAATAACTACACTATAATTTGTATAGACTATACTAATTACTAAATATTAATATGTAGTCTATTGTCATTACCATATTAACTTAACCAACTAATTAGTATATATTTATTTGTTTATATTAATTATTTATATTAATTATAAGAATTCATATTTAATAAAAGTCATGTATATATATATATTGAATTAAAGTTCATTTTTTTTATTGTGTATATATTTTTATAATTGATTATTTCATTTATTTTTATTTCTTTGTTATAAGTTTTTATATGATATTACAAAGATATATTTTTTGTATTTTTACAGTTTGAAAATGGAATCGAGGAAGATATTGATGATAGGAACCTCCGAAGTTGGCATATTAACACGCCTAAAGGATCAGTTGCAGCGAGAATATGACATTTCCTTGTTTATTTCTTGCCATTCTGGTGCGAAATTAATGTCTTTGGGGCGGGATCTCACACACTTCCTTAAAACAAATGGGCCAGTTGACCAAATATATATATTTGGTTTAACTTGTTCCATTTGGAAAAAGGTTTCCTTAACCTCTGAGGACCAGTCTATCCAGGTCATTACTTGGGATCCAGTAGCCAATATGTCCCTTGTTCCTGTTCAAATGGATACCATAAATAGAATAGCCGCCAAATTTAATCCCCATGTGATGGTATATTTAGTTATTCCAACTATGAAAGACATTGCTTCTTTCAATGAGGCCTTCCTTAATCGACAAGGCCGGAGTGACCTAATACCATCACTCGAACAACATCCTCACCTCAAAAGAGCCTTTTTAACCTTAAAAGCTCGTGAGATGTTTGGTAAAACGGTTCGAGCTACAAGAACCGAGATTTACTTGGTATAATAAAATGGTCTTTCCGATGAAAAGGGTGTTTGACCATTATTATAACAATAAGAATCAAGCCAACCCTCATCATCAATTCTGGATGGGAAAATCGGACAGGTTGGATGCTATGGATATGTGTTATGATGGTCTACATTACACAGAATCCGCCATTAATGAAATGTTCGCCATCTTGAGTCTAACCAACTTTAACCGACGGGCTCAAGAACCTAGACCAGTTACACCCATCGTCAACATCCCAACAACCACTACCACAACATCAGTGATTGTTGAAGAAGTAGAGGCAGTCCCTGGACCTTCGGGTATCCAAGCCGAATATTGAATATCGTCCCAGTCAACCCCGGACGGTGCCCTCTACTAGAAAGAGGCGAACTAAAGGTAAAACGGAGACCAGAGTTTTTTATTCTCGAACGTTCGTGGGATCCAAGGACTTGGGCGAACAACCTTCCACGTCTTCCGAATCAGCATTAACACCTGATGGAGTAAAAATGAAAAAGAAGGGTTCGTTAACGACTTGTCCTACAACAACTTCCAAATCTAAGAAAAGTGGTCCAACCAAAACTACTCCACCGACGTCCACAACAACATCGAGTAACGTAAAACCAAAAGTTAAGCGACTTCAAACTCGCTATAACCAGAGAAGAAAGATGTTACGTCGGCTTGCTAAACAAAAGGGAACTTCTCAAAATTCAACACCAACACCTTTAACTACAACTCTGGAACTTGCCACTTTAGCCACGTTTCATATATCAAAGATTTGGAAGTTTGTGAAAGATAAGGGTATCTCGAAAGAGGTTGCTCTGCAAGAGCTTAATCGGGTAATTAACCAAGTATCCGAAATGGATCTCCTAGTATAAGTTCTATCTTTCTTTCACTCAATTTATAGGTTAAGGGTGGGATTTTTTTGGGGGGAGCTTTCTTTTCCGTCTTTCCAGTCTCTGTTAACCACATCGTGACTCTCCTCATTAGTACACTCCTACTTGCCTTCCTTGTCTTTAAGGAAAGTTGGTCAGTCTCTGTTACCGAGACCAACTTTGGTAAGGGGGTGTTAGTATAGTATCACATATACTAAATTTAGTTATTTTCCAGAGGTGAGGTCACGATGCGAAGAGACGCTGTGGAAGAAGATAAAATTTTTCAATAAATAAAACAAATAACAAAGAAGAAAATGCAGGCGTTCATGCTAAGTTTATTCTATTATATTTATTAACATATTAAACCTATTTATTTATTTATTTCTAGATTATAGTATCTAATTCAATTTGTCAACATAATAAAACGAAACTAAATAAAACAATACTTTTAACATTTTTGACATTACCTAGGATTTAAGCTCATTATCACAAGCCAATCCGTAAGTGTGTTTTTTTTTTTTCTTCTTTTTTCTTAATAAAAGAAATATGTAAATTGAAATTATTTTTAATTTCAGTTCCTACTTGGGAACTAAACCAGAAGTTCTTACTTCCTACTTGGGAACTAAACCATCCTTCCTACTTCATCGAACGTCATCG
>SEYY01024722.1:55000-105120 GCA_009176605.1 Armadillidium nasatum | reverse complement strand
TAAAGTTTACTTATTTTTATCTGTGGAGAGCATCGTACGCCTGGCAAGGTACGTTTTTTTTCAATTTTCTCGAAATTGGAAAAAATGGAAAATACCCCCAAATCGTCTACAGAAAAAGTTGTCTACAGTATCATCATCACTCACGGGTCGGGGGGTACGGGGGCAGAGCCCCCCGTAGACATACGATCATCAAAACACCAAATTTAAGTTTGTTACGTCATCAGTTGTTGTTTGTTACGTCATCAGTTGTCGTACAAAATCATTTTTTATTAATTTTTTTATTCATTTTTTTGCAAATATTTTACACTTTTCCTAACTAAAATTCGACAAGGATTCTAAAACTGTAATTTATTTTTCACTACGTTTCGTAGTTTTTTTTTAAAAAGTCATGTCTAATCTGGAGTCTGACCATTTTATACTTTTATATATATATATATATATATATATATATATATATATATATATATATATATATTATATATATATATATATATATATATATATATATATATATATATATATTATTTTGTCTCCTCTTGTGAGCAAAGGCCGGAGGCCTACCAAATTCCATCAGAGTTGGGGAACATTCGGGATCTGATCGCTAATGGCCGACGTGACCCGATACACGGCGTTTAAAAGTGTGCAAGTCAAAGGAAGTTGGGAAAACATATAAAGGGAGTGTGTTCCAGACTTTACCAGTAGAGTACTTGTAAGAGTGAGCATAGCGGTATGTCTAGGGTCGGAGAGTTGGACAGAGAAAGGATGAGCTGTGTAGAAAGACGTGTCGCACGAACCCTTCTCAATGGAGTATATATATATAATATATATATATATATATATATATATATATATATATATATATATATATATATATATATATATATATATATATATATATATATATATATATATATATATATATATATATAGCCTGTAATATGAAAGACACTATCATCTTCCAAATTCATAAACAAGTCTTTTAAAAGAATATGCTATAACCGCTTTGCATCAGTGATATGTGCGCTGAAGTACTATTTATGCTTTCTAAGATTCTGTAGCGTTTTGATACCTCTTTTTCCTGGAAGTTAAAATTTTTTCATCAGAAAAATCGCAAGATCATCCAACCACCTTGACGAATAAAAGAAAAATGAAAAAATGTAAACAAAGAACAGCTGATTCAAAGAAGACGGCTTGAAGATTTTTGATATTCGCGTTCTTTGAGTCAAACTTCAAGAACGCCAGGAAAGCCACTCAACGCCAGTCTACAGCCAGCTACGCCAGTCTACAGCCACTGGCTTGGCTTGAAGATGCGTTGCCTCAAAGATGACGGCTTAAGTCTATGTAGAGGTACCCAGACAGGGAAGCTTTCTGTTTTCCAGGGTGACTCCTGTGAGGGTTACCCAGCGAAGGTGGGTAATATATATATATATATATATATATATATATATATATATATATATATATATATATATATATATATATATATATATATATATATATATATATATATATATACTATATATATACATATTACATTAACATTATAAAATACATAAATCAATATTTAATAACATTTTTAAAAATACATACAAAAAATATTATTCTTATTAACATCAAATTTTTTTTACATATTACATTTGTTTTAAACATGCACACACACACGCATATATATATATATATATATATATATATATATATATATATATATATATATATATATATATATATATATATATATATATATAACCCAACAAGAAATAAAACAAAAATTAAAAGAGAAGCAAAGGCTTTCGAAAGGACAACCGCCTTTCCTCTTTCAGGCTAACGTTCTGAAAGAGGATAGGCGGTTATCCTTTCGAAAGCTTTGCTTCTGTTTTATTTCCTGTGGGGTTATGTATTCAAGTAAAAACAATACACATACTTAGTGTTTTTGTCCAACTATATATATATATATATATATATATATATATATATATATATATATATATATATATATATATATATATATATATATATATATATATATTCTTATTTTGCTTAGAATTTGATCCGACTGTCGTCGAGAGTGGATGTGCTTGGAAGCAGATGGGAAGAATATAAGTAATGAACATCATGAAGAAGACAGAAGAGAGGAGAAGGAAAGGGGGGGCTACGACATCATCTTCCTAAGATTGCATAGTTTGTTTAGTTCATGATTGAAGAATGAAATTGTCCAAAGTTAATAAAAAAAAAAATATTGTTTTTCCGATATATTATTTCAGTATTTTTTGAAAGTAAGTTTAAGAAGTTTAATAAAAAAAAATAAAATATGCAGTGAAGCAACACATCTTTCTGTATTACGTACTTTTGGCAGTTAAATGGAAAATTAAATATTAAAAGGAAAAATTACTTTGGATATTGTTAATTTTAGGTCGATTAAGGATGGTGGTTATTTCGACGCAGTCAGGACAAATGTAGAATAGTTCTTTGCATGGTTATAGGTTGGGAACCCTTTATAACTAGTTTTTTCTCTCTTCATACGTACGGTTGCAGGTATAGGAATAATTTCTGCAGCTGACACCACCCTGCATCATGCGGGATATGGTGTAGTATATATATATATATATATATATATATATATATATATATATATATATATATATATATATATATATATATATATATATATATATATATTATTGGAATTGTATAGATGTTTGAACGACCTGAAAGCTATGAAGATGTAGCTTTGCAATTTCCAATATAAGCAAGTACGAATTTAAAATTCAGCTTAAACTTTATTTAAAGTAATCGAACGTCAGCTCAAGTTCCAGAGAAATTAGACTTAAAAGAAAACATACCTTATTAAGATGACGCAAACCTGAAGCAGTTTTCTTGAAGAAATTTTTGATCTCTTCACATTTAAAGTTGAAATATTTAATTTCTTTCTCTAGAAGTTCAAGCTGATTGTAGTTCTATTAAAGGCAAAAAAGTCCAGTTACCACGCACTTCCGTTCTCTGGCGCAATTCCGAAAATTTACTCGAGTAAATAGTTTAAACGAAGCGCTATGAAAACGAAATATGCTACAACCTAACTCCTTACCAATAATAGTTTAAGTCTTATCACAAAAAACGAATTCTTCTAAAAGCTTTAATTTCTTTAACACGATCACGAATCGAATTCATTAAAGATTGAAATTTATCACTTTTAAAATTTATATGAAAAACTGAATTAAGATTTGTGAAGAAATCGTTACGAAATATTTAGTCAATACGAAAAATTCAAAGAGCAAATTTTTAACACAACTCTTCACTCAAAATTCAAAAAGACGATTGAACAAAATTTCTATGACGCACTTTTCCGAAACAAATCTTTGTGACAACGTATTTTCAAAGGCGAATTCTTTCCAGTCATTATTCACCAAACTAGAGCTGACAATGATAATTCTAAAAATATATATATATATATATATATATATATATATATATATATATATATATATATATATATATATATATATATATATATATATATATATATATATATATATATATATATATATATATATATATATATATATATCAGTGATTTGCGAATCCGACAACTTTTGAATTCCGAAGTACAGCTAATTTTGAATTTCTCGAATCCGAATCCAGCTAATTTTAGAATTTTTTGTATCCGAATACCTGAACCTCAGAATTCATGAAAAACTCTCAGAATCCGGATTCGCCCATATATATATATATATATATATATATATATATATATATATATATATATATATATATATATATATTATATATATATATATATATATATATATATAGGAGAGAGAGAGAGAGAGAGAGAGAGAGAGAGAGAGAGAGAGAGAGAGAGAGAGAGAGAGAGAGAGAGAGAGAGAGAGAGAGAGAGAGAGAGAGAGAGAGAGAGGATGAGATTGCGTAGAACGGCGTATCGAACGAGCCCTTCTCACTGGAGGTATGCGACGGTAGAGTTCAGAAGAACAGTGTTCATTGTAATAGAGATAGTATAGAGACGCAACAGTTCGATGGGAAGAGATAGGAGAGAATTAGTGAGAATGGGAGAGTTGATAAGATGAAAAGCCCTAGACCTCACCTTGTCGATGAGAGCTGTACGAGTGGAATAACCTACTACATGCAGGGGAGAACAACACCCCTATAAAGAGAAAACAACTGAGGTGACGTAAAAAAATCACGAAGGGGCCTCAGAACACCCCTCTTAGAAGCTTGTTTAGAAAGAGGAGTAATGTGATCCTTCGAAGATGTTTTAGTTTTGTAGAAGGTGGTATCGAGTAGAGAGATTGAGCTTTGGTGGCATTGAAAACGACCATGTTTTCTCGGCTCCAATTTGAAATGCAAGGTAGATCAGAGGTCAGTTGCTCAAAGGCTATCCTTCTTACGTCTATTAACTGCTGTTGAGGGGGGGGGGCGCCTTTCAAATTGAAATGAGTGAAGGGTGGAGTCATCGGCATGAGTCGACAGGAGGTGAAGTAACTGAAAGAAGGTCATTAGTATATATCATAACTTTCATTAATTTTATTTTTTATATATGTAATTCACGTTCATTTATTCCAATAATACGTTTTCTTTTATTATTACGTAAATAAATTTATTGTGTTTTATAATTTATAGTTGAAATAAAACTTGAAATAAGAAGACTCATTATTATTACCCTGTCTGCTAAGAAAAGAACATATATATATATATATATATATATATATATATATATATATATATATATATATATATATATATATATATATATATATATATATATATATATATATATATATATATATATATATATATATATATATATATATTTAAAAGAACAATGTTTGCATTGGAAAAGAATCAATATTTTGCATAGGTATTTTTAGTGTAAAGTCTGCAAAAACAATTGAATATAAATTATGGTTTGAAAAGTGACATTTTAATTAAACATAAAAAATTTAATGGTTTATTTACATTTCAGTTCTTATTTTATACGATTTTTAATGATATTCTTTTTGAGGAAATGATAAACGGTAGAAAGGAAGAACTGCAGAATTAACATTGGACAACGTTGGCCAAAAAAAAAAAAAAAAAAGATGTTGGGCCTTGTTTACCTTTCGGCCAATATTAAAATTTAATTGGAAAAGTTTTTCGTATTATTTGTTATAATGAAAAATTAGGTTGCTATGGAGAGCAAGTTCAATGCAAATTTTTAATTAATGCAAATGTTGTGTATATATATCAGGGTTGCATGGTTTTAACCAGATGGTTTAAACCAATTGTTTTTTTTTGGTTTAAACCAACTGAAAAAAACCATGTTTTTTTTGGTTTAAACCAATTTTTTTATTTTTTATTAATGAATTTATATAAATATATATATATATATATATATATATATATATATATATATATATATATATATATATATATATATATATATATATATATATATATATATATATATATATATATATATATATATATATATATATATATATATATATATATATATATATATATATATATATATATATATATATATTATATATATATATATATATATATATATATATATATATATATATATATATATATATTTTTATTATAATATATATATATATATATATATATATATATATATATATATATATATATATATATATATATATATATATATATATATTATTTTATTTTACCCCTCACCTTTCCCACTCTCGTTTGGTGGTGCCCGTCACAGTTCGTTTACACCCCACATCCACTCATCTCCCTTCCCCTCACCATGCCCTCCATCTCACTCTGTCCTCCGCGACTCTCCTACCTTCGTCCACATTCAAACCTCTCCCCCCTAATATCTCCTTCCCCCTCCTCCCTCTACCTCGGATCTCATCACTCTACCCACTATCCTATTCTCATCCATTCTACACATATGCCCAACAATCTTAATACACCCTCTTCATCTGCCCACTATTCCCCTCTTCCATCCACACATCTCTCTTATTCTTTCATTCCTGATTCTATCTACCCTTCTTAACCCATATCCTCAATCCTTTCATTTCAAAAACTTCTAATCTTTTCCTAATCTGAGCATTCATCACTCAATAAATTAGATGGTAGACACACATCTCAAACATTCTTACCTTTATTTCCTTTGATATTCTCCCTTTCCATACTTCCTCAGTCCCCCATCATCTTCTATTCTTCAATCTCTTCTTTATTCCCCATCCATTCCCCTTTCCCTCCACTAGCATTCCCAGATATTTAAACTCTTCTACCTCCTCAAATTTCTCTCCCCCACCTTGACACCCCCCATTCCTCCCCTCTTATTGCCTTAACCCTGCTCCCAATCCTCATCACTTTAACTTTGATGAGTTTACCCTTAATCCCTTAGACACAAATTCCCTCACAAAATCTTTCACCAACATTCTCAGCTTATCCCCAGATTCTGCAACTAAGACCGCATCATCCGCAAACAACAAGAACAAGACATTTACCTCCCATTTCCTCTCTCTACCTTCTTTCCACCTAACAACACCATTCATTAGCACATTAAACAACCACGGAGACTTAACACACCCCTGCCTCAGTCCAACTCCCACGTTAAACCATTCAGTCAGTTCTCTCCTCACCCTCACCCTCGCTCTACAGTTCTCATAAAATGATTTTCCATTCAATAATCTACCTCTCACTCCCCCTTCCTTATAGAACCTCAAACAATTTCCTCCTACAAACTCTATCATGCGCTTTTCCAAATCCATAAAGCATACATACCCCACTCTATCTTTCTCACTCAAATACTTGTAGAAAGCCTCCTTTTTCGTTTTAACCAAATTCTCCAACTCTTCATTCCACCACTCACTCCCCTTTCTTCTACCATTACCTATTTTTTTTTACCCACACACACTCTTCTCGCAACCTCCACCAATGCTCCTTCGTTACTCCACTCTTCCTCCACCCCTTCCACCTCACCTCCCCTAACCTCCTCCCATTTCTCCCTTATCCCCTTGTGTATTCACCTCTCTTCTCCTCATCTTCTAACCTCTCCACCCGTACTATCTCCACCACCCTCCCTCTCCCTCCCACTTTCTCCCAACCTCCTTTAACTTTTATTTCGCCACCACCAAATAATGGTCTGAAATACCCATAGCAGTTCCCCTCAGCACGTTGACATCCAACAACCTATTCCTCCATTCCCAGCTCACACACAAAATCCAACAATCCCCTTTGTCCATTCACAACTCACCCAGGTATATTTATGATTCTTTCTTTTTCTTATTATATATATATATATATATATATATATATATATATATATATATATATATATATATTATATATATATATATATATATATATATATTATATATATAATTATAAAAATTTCATGTCACAATTACATTATTTTTTTTAAAATTCAAATTTATTTTTTACCTCATTTCAATCATTTTGTTACTGTTCTATATAAAAAAATATATTGCATTTTTATTATTCATTAGTCATTTCACCTATTGATTCATTATTGTATTAAAAAAAAAAAAAAAAAAAAACCATTGGTTTTGTTTTTTTTTAAAAAAACCAGTTTTTTTCTACTATTATATATATATATATATATATAATATATATATATATATATAATATAATATATATATATATTATATATATATATATATATATATATATATATATATATATATATATATATATATATAAACTGTTTCTCTTATAAAACTTTATTTAAAAAACAGTTTTGGTGAAAAAGTTCTCCAAAGTTTAATGCATCATTTTAGGTTTACGGGAAACATTCAAATAAAAATAAACTTGAGAGTAATTAAATGAAATTTTTTGTTAGTATAATGAAATTTGAAAGGATTAAATTTTAATTTAATTAGAAATTAAAAAAAGTTCTTTTAAAAAGTCTAAAAACTTCAAAGGTTATCCAAGGTTCTACAGAAAGTTTTATTCTTAAAATAATTAAATATTCAAAAATAAATAAATAAATAAAGCATTAAAAATTACTAGTGAAAATATTAATAATATATTAAACATAATAAATAATAACAATAATAATGGTACTACCAATAATTCTAACAATAGTATTGTATTAATAAAATAATAATAATCAAAAACATCATTATTTTAATACTACTAATGAAGGAAATATTAAAAAAAAAATATAATAATTATATTGATCAGGAATTGATACATTTACAGGTCCATAAATACAATAATAGCAAAAATATTGCTGCCCATTTCTTTGCAATGGGACTGCTAGGGGAAAAACATTAATTTCTTTGAGTCCGGTCAGTGTTTTACATATTTAAAATTTTAATTCCTTTAATAAAAAAAATGATATCATAACACAATAATAATAATAATAGTAATGATAATAATAATAATAATAAAAATAACAGAGATGATGATATAATTAAAACAAAGACTTTAAAAACAATATAGGAATTCAGTATAAGTCTTTGATTTAACAAAAGTTTTACATTTTATTTCCAGACAGTGTTTTAGTTTCCCCAAATTTATTCATGAAAAAAGTCTACAACAAAAGTAGAAAGTTTATTTATGGTGATTCCCTCTCACTACTTCTACTTCTGTTGTAGATTATTTTCAAGAATAATTTTAGCAAAACTAAAAGACTGTACAGAAATAACTTCGGAACTTTGAAAATTAAATGTAAACTCACATTAAATAATAATAATAATAGTTGGAAATACTGAAATATTAGACTACTATAATATAATTACAATAATGATGAAAATAATAATTTTTTTCTAGTCCCGGTACACTACACACAAGATATCGGCGATTCTGAGTTGGATAATAATAAAAAAAAATAATAATAATAATGATTTGAATTTGCAATAATAGTAAAATATTACAAATTAATAATAATAATATATATATGATGATAAAAATAATTATAGTAGAAATTGTAAATTATAGTAAAACTGATGTGGATATTAATAATGTTGGTAATAATTAAGTTGATTATTACATCACTACTAGTTTCTTTACTGAAAAAATACTACATACTACCACTATATATAACCGCACAAAACAAACAGGAAATCTAAGATAATTATTTTCGTATTGTTGAATATATTACTACAAATAATCGCTAAAGACAAATCGATGAAAAATACACCAATAACAATGGTCAACAATTTTTTAAAGTTGTCTGCTTCGAAGATGAAATGCGTTTTTTCACATGAATTTTCATGTACTGAATCCAAATAGATCAATAATCTAGACTGGTGTAAGTTGGCAGAAACTTTAAAGATTAAAGCTGTTGGAAATTGCTAATTGGGTTCAAAGATATAATGTGTATGACCTTTCCATTATTTTATTATCACATACAATGCTTTATATTGTGCAAATAAGTTTTTTACTCATGAAATGTAAAATTATGCTTTTTATCGTGCATTCTTTTTATATTTCATTCAAGTTAAAATTAGTTACAAGAATGAAATTAACAATAGAATGATAGTAACAGTAATTACACTAGTGGAATACTACTACTACTACTAATAATAATAATAATACCGTAATATAAAAAATAATGCTTCCATAATAATATTTTAAATATACATTAATAAAAAATAACAATGGTAATCGTACACCAATACTACTATTTACAATAATAATAATAATAATAATAGTAATAATAATAATAATAATAATAATAATAATAATAATAATAATAATAAGGGACATTAAAAATAATTTTTTTTAAAGAAATTTTTATTCCAAGTTCACAGTATTTTATCTTTTAAAGAAACTTTTCCACAAAGTTTGACTTTCCCTAGGAATTGAACGTTTAACCTTCACGGCATAAGCTCGACATGCTATCACGTACACTATGTTATCGTGTAATAATTATATTAATGATTATTATTATTATTCTGGGAATAATTATAATGAAAGTTAATCTTGCTACAAATGCATCATTATCGGGATGATAATTACTGTATTAATTTTTATACGATTTGTCATTTAAAAATGAAGACTGTTTAATGTTAACATATAAATTTTAGCAATAAAAGCAGTAATAATAATCAGAGAAATATTAATAATAATAATATTAGAGAAATATGAATAATGATACTAATTCGAGAAATAATAATAATAAAATGCTTTTATTAAACAAAACTGTAGCAAAATATGTGAATAAATTGATGAATAATTTATTAATTTTAATATTTAGATTAAAAAGATTTTATCAAACAAAATGAACAAGGAAATTAATTTCTTTAAAATTTAGTATATTGACAAAGTGCATTTTAATTAATACGTATTCAAAGTTAAGGAATAACCGGTTAATGAAGAAGCATTTTCCAAAGGAAAAATATTTATTTACATATTAAGAAATTGAATAGTATTTATATGACCATAGTATAAGTATTACTTAGTAGGACAAACATATAGGATATTTGTTTGCAGATTTTCATGACCTTGAAAAATGTTGTAGCTTTAGCTCCGCCTACTTTGATGCAAAAAGATTATTTCCATCACTGATACATATGACGTATAAGTGACGTCATAAAACCTATTGCCTCTTATTATTACTATTTATATATATATATATATATATATATAATATATATATATATATATATTATATATATATATATATATATATATATAATATATATATATACGGTATATATTCGAAAATGGGAAATTCGAAACTGATAATCTGGTACAAAGTTATTAAATTTGGCACCACTGTTTTTGTTTATTTAAAAATGGCAAAGAAACCAGCTTCATGATTGGTCATGAAAACAAAAACTATCTGTTATTGGAGTCGGGCTACCTAATGACGTAAAAAAATAATTAATATTTTATTTCAAAAATAAGCATTATTTTACATGTTATTTCAACAAAAAAGATTTAATTAGATTTTAAATGATTAAAAAAAATACAATTTGCTTCATGAGGGTGTTTATTAAAAAAAAAAAAATAGGCATTCACAAAAAGTGCATCACTGTCAATCAGAAAATTATAACATTATTAATCCTACTAAGTAATACTTATACTATGATATGACGTTTCATGGGTTTCATTGTAGAGAAGAATTTAGCTCAACTTCAGGGAATCGAACATATACTCTACGGTTAAGTCTAAAGTTTGCATAACATTCATTGTACAGCGATTTAAAATTTTATTTCGTTTTTTTTTTTTTTTTTTTTTTTTTTTTTTGTGTGTGTGTGTGCGCGTGTGTAAAGAGGTTTATACAAGGTTTGAAGCAAGATCTTTTTTTTTCATTTTATTCGAAATATTAAAAAAAAATAACATTTTAAGATAGTAAAACAAAATAAACACCTCAACAAAGACAATTCTTTAAAAGCGTTGTTCCTCTTTGCGGGGGAAAAAAATCTGAAAATTTGTAATTTAGCCAAAAAAATTTTTCATTCTAAGGTTGGTTGAATACTGCACCAGGTCGTCGTTTATCAGCACAGCACCGAACCAGAAGAAAATGCAGTACACAGCATATATATATATATATATATATATATATATATATATATATATATATATATATATATATATATTATATATATATATATATATATATATATATATATATTCCAACTCAAGCCCGCACGCGAAATTTTTAATCCGAACCATTGTCAAATAAAAGCTTATTTTTTTTTTTTTTTTTTTTTTTTTTTAAATCTATAAAATTAAAAAATTTAAAAAAATAATATATATATATAATATATATATATATATATATATATATATATATATATATATATATATATATATATATATATATATATATATATATATATATATATATATAATAGATAGCTTTCGTTCCTTGTGAACTTCAATCTAATCAGAAAGGTTAAAGCCAACACCAAGGGTTTCTACTTATCACTTATTATATTGTGAACGTTTCAAACCTTAACGCGGTCCGTCCTCAGCACAATCTAAGTTTTAAAAATTTCTAATTTAAAATATAAACCAAATATAAATTCATTAACTATATATAAAATACTGAAATAATAATATTAATTGCAATAAAATAATAAAAATATAGGAATAATATTGATATTAAAATAAGATAAACAAAAACCAAGACTAAAGTCGAAATTTTTCAACACCAAGAAATATTAAAAGGGCTGCACTATTTTGGGAAAAAGGACTTTTTAATAGAAAGCGATAGTACAATTTGGCTTTTTCATACTTCTTTAATATAGATTGAAATAAAAAGGTTTGAAACGTTCACACTATAATAAATGATATGTGGAAACCCTTGGTGTTGGCTTTAACCTTTCTTATTAGATTGGAGTTCACAAGGAACGAAGCTATCTCAACTTTATTAATAAGAAAATATGACGAAGCTACATAAAAGTAATTCAGAAATTTCAATTTACATTAAAGAAGTATGAAAAGGCCAAATTGGAGGATCGCATTCTATGATGAAGTCCTTTTTCCCAAAATAGTCCAGTCTTTTTAATATTTCTTGGTGTTGCAAAATTTCGACTTTAGTCTTAGTTTTTGTTAATGTTATTTTAATATCAATATTATTCTTATATTTTTATTATTTTATTGCAATTATTATTATTATTTTAGTATTTTATATATAGTTAATGAATTTATATTTGGTTTATATTTTAAATTAGAAATTTTTAGAACTTAGATTGTGCTGAAGACGGACAGCGTTAAGGTTTGAAACGTTCACACCATAATAAATTATATGTGGAAACCCTTGGTGTTGGCTTTAACCTTTCTGATATATATATATATATATATATATATATATATATATATATTATATATATATATATATATATATATATATATATATATATATATATATATATATATATATATATATACATATATATTTAAAATATAAACGTTAGAATAACAATATATTAAAAACTAATAGAGAAATGAAATAAAAAGCATCATTTGTGATTTATAAATTTAAAGTCACATAAGTTTAAATTTAGAAAAACATTTCAGCATTCACTGAAACAAGTCATTGCCACTAAACTTCCTTCTCCAAACAAATAAGGATTCAAAATTCGTCTGTGTTTACCACAATGCTTCTTATTTCGTCTTTTAAGCAAAAACCACGTATTTTCTATATTTGGTCGTATGTGCACCAGCAACAAAATTTTGATTGGTTCACATGGATATGTTTGTAGTCGAAACCATGAATTTTGTCAATGTTAATGTATGACTTAATTCAGTTCGATATTATCGTCGTTTTTGGTTTAATTTTTTCTTTAATACACTCAAATAGTTTTTCTCAGATATATTTGGAACAACAAATAAGATTTTTTTTCGATTCCCTGCTTATTCCATCAAAAAACCTATTGTGCCGGAACAAGGCGACCCTTTTGATTGGCAGTCATTAATAACACTAAAAGCAAAAAACCTATATATTTATATATATATATATATATATATATATATATATATATATATATATATATATATATATATATATATATATATATATATATATATATATATATATATATATATATATAAACTTAAAGTAACGTAACCTAACTTAAATAATAATAATAAAAAGTAATCCTAATAATAATAGTAATAATAATAATAAAACAAATGAACCTCAAAAATAAAATTGTTATAATCAACTGTTGTAAAAACTTAAAATAAAAAAAAAAACAAAAAAAAAAAATAATAATAATTAATAATAATAATAAATAAAACAAACGAACCTCACGAAGATAATGGTTATAATTAATTGTTGTATTTTTGGACATATTGAACTGCTCTTTGCAAAACTTTACTGATGTTTCCTCATTACACAAGCAATAGAATAGTAAAAATATAATCCTAAGTTCCAGTTTTGTTCCTTCGAACCTTGTCTTTTCGTACAGATATTTCATACCGAAAATAGCTCTTTAGAACACCGACAAACTCTTTTGTTGCCACCCTTATAGTTTAACTTCATTTCATGATTATTTTTTACATTTTTTTGCTTTTTTTTTTGGAATGATATTCTTTTATTGCAAGTAATGACAAGCCTCTCTTTCACTTTTTAAATACTCCCTAAACGTTGCTATTTTAAACAAATCCATACTCACTGAAAAGAAAGAGAAATAAAAACGTCAAAATTTTGTATAAATTAATATTATATATATATATATATATATATATATATATATATATATATATATATATATATATATATATATATATATATATATATATATATATATATTTAAATTATTAAATTTTTTTTTTTTTTTTTAAACTTTATTATTACAATTTTTTATTTAATGACAATGGCTTTTATTATTATTACTTATATTATATATATATATATATATATATATATATATATATATATATATATATATATATATATATATATATATAATATATATATATATATATATATATATATATATAGGCTTAGGTGTAGATTGTTTCTGACTTTCGATATTTTTTATATCGATATTTTTTTGTCGATACTTTTATACCTATAATTAGCCCTAGGCTACTATGTCGTGCAAACGTTCTTGTGTACGTTAGGTCTCTTTTACGGCAAATTCTTGTGTAGGTTAGGCCTCTTTTTACGGCAATTTCGGTAGTTCAGGTTATGTAAGTCGCATTAGGTTCTGCTAGAAAAGTAAGTAATAATAATTGTGTGTATGTCTAGTGTAATAGGGCCGTAGACCTCTAATTCTCAGAAAAGTTCTTGTTTATTTACGTTAGGCCTCTCCGATATTTTCGATTATCGATATTTTCACACAATCGAAAGTCAGAAACAATCTACACCTTACCATATATATATATATATATATATATATATATATATATAATATATATATATATATATATATATATTATATATATATATATATATATATATATAAATGCAACAAGTCCTTTTGAGGAAGCCATTTCTGAAAAAAAAATGGAAAATATCCCAAATCGTAGAAATGGAAAAGTAGTCGACAATATCATCATCACTCACGGGTCGGGGGGTACTTGGGGCAGAGCCCCCCGTAGACATATGCTGGGTATAATACCCAATTTAAGTTTTTTAGCCCAAAAATTCTCGTAAAAAAACATTTTTTAAACATCTTACTTTGAACCGCCAGTAAAAATTTTGTGGATCCTCAAATTGCACCTTACACCCAAAATATAGAGGCTACTTGGAGTTTACTTAAATATAAAAATTAAAAAAAGTATATATATATATTATATATATATATATATATATATATATATATATATATATATATATTATATATATATATATATTATATATATATTTTATTATTTTTTAAATTTTTTTTTTAAAATAAAAAAAAAATATATATATATATATATATATATATATATATATATATATATAAATATATATATAATATATATATATATATATATATATATATATATATATATATATATATATATATATATATATATATATATATATATATATATATATATATATATATATAATATATATATATATATATATATATATATAGAGAGAAAGAGAGAGAGAGAGAGAGAGAGAGAGAGAGAGAGAGAGAGAGAGAGAGAGAGAGAGAGAAGAGAGAGAGAGAGAGAGAGAGAGAGAGAGAGAGAGAGAGAGAGAGAGAGAGAGAGAGAGCATCTTTAGATGATCTTATAATACTCAATATAAAAGGGTTGAAGTGGCTGGAGAAGAAGTATCTCCGGAATTGCCTAAGGTGGAATTAGAAACAAAGACTTGAGCGAAGAGTTCAACTTTAGCAGGAAACATAAACTACAGCCCGTATTCCTTTGGCTTGGCTTTGATAGTTCTTATGTTATTCCAAATTCCAAAATTTTTATTTAGAGGTATAATTACAGGTTATACAGTGTTTCAGTAGGTCCTACTCTACTAGATACAATATTTGTAATTAGTTGTACATTACTCTGAAAAGGGGTTTCTAAGGGGAAGCACATTGGTTTCCTTTGAACCCCAAAGTTTAGTTGATAAACATTACATCAATATAATTAAATATCCATTTTTATAGAAATATGATGCATAAATATAATGAGAAATAATAAAAATAGTAACAATAATAATAATAATATTAATAAAAGTTAAGTACAATAGTACCCATAATAATTTAAATTTATGACAATAGTAGTTATAATAGTAGCTAATAATGGTAACAATAGTGAGTTAACGACAATAGAAGTTGTTGACAATAGTAGTTATAATAGTAGCTAATAATGGTAACAATAGTAAGTTAACGACAACAGAACAATGAAGCTAGTAATAATAATAATAATAATAGTAATAATAATAATAATAATAATAATAATAATAATAATAATAGCGACAATAAGAGTAATAATAAAACAATGAAAATAATAATGTACAATAACAATAATAGTAATAGCAATGATATTTATAACAATAAGGATAATATAAACCATATAATAGTAATAGAACTAGTATTAATAATAATAAGAAGCGAATTTAGAAAGTTAGTATTGGTTAAGATAATATTTTTTAATATTGCGTGTAAAATCTTTCAAAGATTTTTTATTTTTTATTTCTGTTGGTAGATCGTTAAAAAGTTTTGCAGATTTATAGGTAACCGCTTGTCTTGCTTTTTCTAGTCTATAAAACGGGGGATTTATATACAAATTATTTCGCAGATTAATATCTCTACGAATTTGATTGTTGCGGAAGCTATTTATTAGAAAATTACAGGTTTTGTTATTCATTATTTTGTGTTGCTCTTTTAGTAGAGAAAGTTTTAGTAAATGGGGAAACTGTAAAATTTTAAGTTTCTTAAACAAAGGTTGGGTGTGTTCATTGAGAAGGCTGGCACTTAGTAAACGAATAAAACGTTTTTGCATAATAATTACAGGGTTGATAACATAGTTTCTAGCAATCCCATAAATTGGCAGGCAGTACAAAAGCTGTGAGTGTGCATGTGCGTTATAAATATTTTTTAAGATATATAGGGGAATGGACTTGGCAAGTTTGACGAATAAATACATATATTTCGCTAATTTATTTTCTAGTTGATTAATATGTTCTTTAAAAGTTAATTTGTCATCGAAAATCACACCCAGTATCTTAGCATTTGGGACTCTTTTCAGTTCTACTTGGTTTAAGTTAATTTTAATGTCTTCTTTTATGCTTTTATTGCTAATAATAAGATATGATGTTTTTTGCACATTTAAGGAAAGTTTATTAGAAATTATCCATGTCATTATTTTATTTAATGTAGTCACAGTTTTTTGTGAGAGAGTGTCATGATTTTTATCGGTTATTAATATCGAGATATCGTCGGCAAAAGCGATAGAAAAAGAGTCATGCGAGTTGAATAAGTCGTTCGTATATAAGGTAAACAATAATGGCCCCAAAATAGACCCTTGGGGGACGCCAGTGGTTACTAGTGATGTATTAGAGTGAATGTCCCCCAATTTTACATACTGAGGTCTATTAGTTAGGTAAGATCTAAACCATTCAAGTGAAAATCCATCAATGCCCATCATTTTCATTTTCTTTAAAAGAATATCATGATCAATAGAATCAAAGGCTTTTGTTAGATCTAGTAATAAAAGTATAGATGAATCTTTCTGTTCGATGTTTTCATATATTTTTTCAGTGAGGCATAAGAGCGCATCAGATGTCGATCTTCCTTTACGGAAGCCGAATTGATAGTCATTAAGGAGGTTATTTGAGCTTATATATTCGTTTAGTTGCATTAATATTAATTTCTCAAATATTTTGCTGATATTGTGTGTAATTGAAATCGGTCTATAATTAAGAGGAATGGATTTATCTCCTTTTTTGTGAACCGGTGTAACTCTTGTGATCTTTAACACATGTGGGAAGACACCCGTGTGAATAGAGGCGTTAAAAAGGTCTTTTAAAGGGGAAGAAATTATGTCGGCGATGAGTTTTAGGATGTTAATGGGAATGGTTGTAATGTCACACCCATTATTTCTTTGACCAGCAATTATCGTTTTTACTTCTTGGCTCGAGATATTCCTTAAAAAGGAAAAGCGCGAACCGCAATGTCTCAAATAGGTTTCGAAAGCGGTTTGGTTGAGAGGCCTGTTAGCCACGTTTTGTTTACCAATGTTTATGAAGTGATTGTTTAGTTCTTCGGCAATTTCCTTTTGTTTATTTATTATTTTTCCATTTATATTTAGCTCTTTTATATTATTGACTCCCGATTTATTTTTGTCAATTAAGCTGTTTATTATGCCCCACATTTTTTTTAGGATCATTATGGGTGTCATTAAATTTGTTTACGTAGTATTTCCTTTTAGCTTTTTTTAAGACAATTTTTAATTGTTTATCAAAGTTCATGTATAATTGAAACGGTATAATCCCTTCTTTGTAATTGCGGTAAAGTTTATGTTTCTGATTTATCGAATTTTTTAAGCCAGGTGTTATCCAAGGATTCTGAATCCTTTTTGGACCCAATTTTTTTGTTTTTATTGGAAATGAATCATTATAACACGTAGTTAAAGAGTTTAAAAGAATGTTAAATTTCGAATCAATGTTATCTTGTTCATTGTGTATGAATGAGAAGTCAATATTGTTTACTTTATCTACAAACACTCTCCTACAATTTTCGTTATCTATTCTATATTTGACGGTAGTAAGGGTACTAGTTTTATTAACATTAAATCTTACAAGACAGGGATAATGATCAGAAGATGTCTGTCTTAATCACAAAGGAGTTGATATCGCAGTCTAAATTACCCCATACGTGGTCCAGTAAAGTGGGGTTTCTGTTCTCAACCGCCCTTAATCTCTCTCTGTCTCTACAAATCTTCTACCCTCTTCTAAACTCAAATTCCTTCCATCAAAATCTCTCTCACTCCATCCATCCATCTCCACTTCGGCCTTCCTCCCCTATTCCCTACCTCTATCCACACATGGAATCTAAGTACCTTGCCCACCATTCTGTCCTCATTCATTCTTCACATATGTCCAAACCATTTTAGCACATCCTCCTCCTCTCTATCAATTACACCCTTCTTCCATTTACACATCTCCCTTATTCTTTCATTTCTAATCCTATCATCAATCCTTCTCAATTTATATATCGCTCTCAAATCTTTCATCTCAAAGACATTGAAACTTTTTCTCGACCGAACACTTATCATCTATGTTTCACACCCATACAATACAGAAGGTGAACACATACATTCAAACATTCTTATCTTTGTTTCTTTCGAAATTTTTTCCTTTCTTCCATACTTTTCTTAGGCCCCCCAATACTTTCATTCCTTCTACCACTCTGTTCTTTATTTCTTTTTCCGTCCCACCCTTACCTTCCACCCAACATTACTAGATATTTGAATTCATTCACCTCCTCAAGTTTCCATTCTCACACTTCTACAAACCAATTCCTCCCTCCACATTTCCTCATCCCCACCTCCAATCCTCATAACTTTATTCTTCGCTGGATTGAATTTCAATCTCGTGTTTGCACATTTCCCTTCAAACTCTCTCACAAGTATTGCTCATCTTTTCTCCAGATTCTGCCACCAACACATGCCGCATCATCTGCAAAAAGTAAAACATTCACTTCACATTCACCCTCCATATTTCTCAACGTAATACTCTTCCCTTCTCTCTCCATTTTTCTAAGTAAACCATTCATCAATAGATTAAATAACATGGAGATATTACACACACCCCTGTCTCAATCCCACTCCTATGCTAAACCAATCCGATAGTTCTCTCTTCACCCTCACTCTTGATCTACAATTCGCATATATATATATATATATATATATATATATATATATATATATATATATATATATATATATATATATATATATATATATATATATATATATATATATATATATTAGTGATGGATCGGATGCGGATATTTTCGAATTTTTGGATGCGGATGCGGATGTCGAATTTCGGATGTTGAATTTTGAAAGTGCGGATGCGGATTTTGAATTTTCGAAAATGTGGATGCGGATGTTGAATTTTTGAAAGTGTGGATGCGGATGCGGATGCCATCACTATATATATATATATATATATATATATATATATATATATATATATATATATATATATATATATATATATATATATATATATATATATATATATATATATATATATATATATATATATATATTCAGAGAGCATATATGGTTTTTTGTCGATTTGGAAAAAGCATTTAATCGAGTACCAAGAGTGATTTTGTGGAGGGTATTGGGAAGAGGAAGTATGGAATACCGACTAAGCTGATAAGAACAATGAAGAGCACATATGTTGAAATGTTGCTGTAAAATAAAAACACAGATGGACGATAGTAACTGGTTCGGAATTGCGACGGGAGTGAAGCAGGGAAGTTTACTTTCCCCGATTTTGATTATAATTTTTATGGACTTTTGAGGAAGACCTGGTGCGGAGAGAGATGGTCGGGGAGAAACTCGGATACGCAGATGATCTAGCGTTGGTTTCAGAATCGGAGGTAGCTTCAGAGGTTTGTCACGATGTCGTATGAGCTGTCTCGACTGCAAGAGGAATAAAAATAAATTAATAAGGAGAAAACGGAGGTAAAGTTGGTGAACAGGGCCCAGGACGAACTGAACATCAGAGTGTGAAATATTGAAAAAGACGGATCAATTTTAAATATCTTGGAGTGTGTTGTGGTGTGAAAAATGATTTGTTCTTGGAGCTGAACCATAGAATTGGAAAGTTTAATGGAACACTTGCCTCGATTGTATCCATTGCTCAAAGATAAGAACATGTCGAGGAAAGTTAAAATCATTTTGTATACGAATATAATGAGACCTGTATTGATGTATGGGCACGAGATCTGGACGCTTAATACAAAACCAAAAGTAAAATACAACTTGTGAAATGAAGGTATCAAGGCTAATAATGGGAGTGACAAGGATGGATACCGCGAAAAACAAGGATGTGAATTGGGCTTGGGGTGGAGAATGTATTGATCCTTGTAGAAAGGGGGCAGCTGACGTAGTTCGGATATATGAAGAGAATGAATGAAGATAGATATACAAGAAGGTATTACGAATGGAGACCGGAGGGGGAGGAGATGGGGTGGGAAGACCGAGAATGAGGTGGAGTAAAGGCGTTGACAGAGCTGTGGGGAGAAGGGGAAAACCATGGAAGAAGTGGAGGAGACAAGGATATAATTATGATGATCGTCGACAAAGGTAGGACTTCGTTCGAGACAGCTGACAGGTGGCTTGCTTCTACAGTATGGTGAGAATATATATATATATATATATATATATATATATATATATATATATATATATATATATATATATATATATATATATATATATATATATATATACCTTGTGAACCTTAATCTAATTAAAAAGGTTAAAGCCAATAGTAATGGTTTCCACATACTCATTTAATTAATAGACTATGAACGTTTCACACCGTATCTCGGTCCGTCTTCAGCACAAACTAAATTTTACAAATTTCTATTTTAAAATACAATTAAAAAATAAATTTATCATCTATATATAAGATATTTAAAATAAAGTAATAATATTGATATTGAAATAGCATAAATAAAAATAATAATGCTGGATTATTTTGGGAAAAAGGACTTCATTACTTCGTGAAAAGGAAAGGAAAAGAAACTCATCTATGCTTATCAATCCTTACTTTTAATTTTAGACCAGTTTGGCCTGCATACGCCGCATTACAGCTGGCAATCTTAAATAAATAACTAATTGAGAGTATCAATTGAGAGGGATTATAATATATAAGAATGAATTGTCATTGCGGGAATGAAGCTTCAATTATAGTAAGAATATTTTATTAAGTTGAGATATAAGTGATCTTATATACAGAAGTTTTAAGTATATTTTTGTTTGGGTACAGTGGAAAAATGAAGAATGGGACTGAATATATTAGTGAGAAACTCGTTAATACTTTTTTTCCACTTGCAACTTTGGTAATAAATTAAAATGGAAAAGTATTTTAATATATTCCATCTCTGTATGGTATATATATATATATATATATATATATATATATATATATATATATATATATATATATATATATATATATATATATATATATATATATATATATATATATATATATATATATATAAATTATTATGTATTAATATTTTTTTATTGGATGCAAATAGAAAATTTTCGTCAAGTGCGTATCCAAATGTATTATGCGGATAAGGATAATATATATATATATATATATATATATAATATATATATATATATATATATATATATATATATATATATATATATATATATATATATATATATATATATATATATATATATATATATATGAGATGGCACCCGAATCCTAGGAGCATCCGCATTATACACTTGGATATGCACTTGACGAAAATTATATATATATATATATTCCTACTGTGGATATTGAACATTAGCCTACCAAATTTCAAAGGAATTAATGAAAAGTCGGAAATGAAATCTAAATCTAAGATCAGCAGGTTCTGATATAATGCAGTTGAAAGTATGCAAGTCAAAATAAATTTGAAAAATAGATTGCGTGAGTTTTCCAAACCACTTACAATATAGAATGCTATAAGTTCTGAATATGAAATGAAATGCAATGGTAGTTTTACACGAAATTCAAGGAGAGTAAGGTGGTAACTTTCTCATTCCAAACAGGCTTCCCTAAAAAGTTTATGAAAAAAACACACACACAACATATATATATATATATATATATATATATATATATATATATATATATATATATATATATATATATATATATATATATATATATATATATATGTGTGTGTGTGTGTGTGTGTGTGTGTGCGTGTGTGTTTGTATACTTGTGCGCAGAAGCACAAAACTCAAACTTTCGTTTGTCCTTAATATTTGCAAATAAGGAGTGGTAAGTCCAGTATGCAATGTTTTATCCCGTGTCAAGCCGATCTCCACATTCTTCTTACACTAGAGTATAGGCTATCCTTTGACATCCGCTCAAATAGCTATGGAGAAGCCAAGAGAGGCGGCTTCCAAAGTTAGCTCCTCATTCGCCCCTCTAATGATAGGTTTGGTGCCACGAAGACTTCGACGCAAGCTTCCTCTGGTGCATGATCTTTTTTCAATAATTTTTGAAACATTCAAAGACTTTTAATTTCTACTTTGATGAACACCATCTCCCTTCTAGACTTCACCTCTTGTTAACTGAAACTCAGGGTTATGAGTGTACCGACAGTAAACCCCTTTTATTACTCTTACTGTATCTATCCTAAATGTTCAGCCAAAGGTAGATGTGCATATCTGAGCAATGACGTGATTCTCTCTGGCATGGTGACGTACATTCCATATTTTTCCCTTTAACTAACATTAAGAAACCTTTGTTTAACCGTTTGTTATGGTGTTCTTCGTCGCAAGAATGTCGTCATTATTACAGTTTTCAAACTCTAGAAACTCATGCCACTTATATTTCATCCCAGAATCGTGCAAATCTGTAGCACTAAAAAAATTATTTCTCTCAGAATATGCGAAAATCTTTCAGGTTTCTCTTCCTTCCTAACTTTCACGCATTTTACAAAAAAAAATATGGTATCTAACTTGCTTCTTTCTTTTTCCCCTTCTCTAGTGTCTTCTGGCAGCACAACTGAAACTTTACCTTCTGCTAAAGTTGAATTCTTCGCTCAAACCTTTTCCACTAATGCCACATTACACGATTCCGGAGTTATTCCTCCTCCAACCCGTTTATGATTAATAGAGTAATTTCTTCTAAAGATGTATCTATTATATCTGATATTTCTGAGTTCAAATCAAGAAGGCAAACGATCCTCATGGTATCTCTCCTGTGGTTCTCAAAACTTGTGTTTCTTATTTTGTACCTTGATTTGGCAACCTACTTCGACCTTCTCTTCTTGCAGATGAAACGTACGCTCAATCAGTCAGTGAAGACACCTGGAAACACCTCTCAAACCTAATTATCGTTCTATTTCTTAAACCTATATTCTTGGTTTTTATACTTAACAGGAATATTTAGAAAAATCTCAATTTTTCCAATCTTATTTCTGGACGCCAGTATGGTTTTCGTAAATCACGCTTTATGGGTGATCATCTTTCCCTATCTCTGACTCTTGGTTCTCCACTCTGGTATTTCTGTGAGTATTTCGCTGTCACTCTAGGCATATCGAAAGCCTTCGATAGAGTCTAGCATAAAAGCTTTGATTTCCAAACTTCCTTTTTACGGAATCTATCATTCTATCAATTTACTTTCTGGTCGTTCTAAAGCAGCTGTTATTAACGGCCACCATCATCTTAAAACTTCGAAAACACACAACTCAAACCTTTGTCTATCCTTAATATTCTCGGTCTTACATTTTTACCATGATCTCTCTTGGAAAGATCACATTTCTCTTTCTAAACAAGCTTCTAAGAGATTAGGTGTTCTTAGGAGCCTTCGTGATTTCTAATCACAACCCCAGTTGTTTGCTCTTTATAGTGGCGTTGTTCGTCCATGTATGAAATATGTCTCGCACATCTGGGATGGTTCCACTCATACAGCTATGCTTGAAAATGTGGAGTGTACGACTTTTAGTCTTTTCAACTTTTCTCTCTTAATTATCTCCAGTCTCTTTCTGACTGTCAAATTGTTGCGTCACTCTCTCAATACTATCGCTTTTACAAATGACACTACCCTTCTGAATTCTCAAGTTGTACACCTCCTCCGTTGAGAAGGGTTCGTGAGACACGCCTTTCTATAGTTTCACACTTTCTGTCTAAATCTTTGACCCCATATCTAAGAGCTATACTCAATTTTTTATGTACTTAACGTTTTGAACACGCTTTCATTATCAGTTTTTTCAACTTCTTTTGACTTTGCACAATTTCAAACGCTTTGTATCGGGACATGTCGGCCATTAGGTTGATCAGATTTACAGTATTTTCCCAACTCTGGTGAAATTTTTTAGACCTCTGGCCTTTGCCGACCAGTGATATATATATATATATATATATATATATATATATATATATATATATATATATATATATATATATATATATATATATATATATATATATATATATATATATATGTGTGTGTGTGTGTGTGTGTGTGTGCATGCGTGCGTGCGTGCGTGCGCGCGCGCGCATGCGGGCTTGTTTGTTTCTATGCTTTGCATTTCATAATAAATCTATTCCATCAATAATTTCATCAGTCTTTGTTAAGGCAGAATGAAGTTCATTAGTCTTTGTTAATGAAGAATTAGACCAACCAAGACTGAGAAATTTCTGCATAACCTTATTTTCATATTATTCTTTTAAATTAGATTAAAGGATCATTATTAGGAAAACTAATAAAGTTATCTACCGTATTCATAGACAATTAACACACACACACACATATATATATATATTATATATATATATATATAATATATATATATATATATTATATATATATATATATATATATATATATATTATATATTATAGAAACTCTTAAAGTCTGCTATACCGCCGGGATTCGAACCCTGGCTTCTTGGATCTAAAGCAAGTGTTATCCCTTTGCGCCAAGACGGTACACAAATGAGATCACAAGAAAAAGGATAACATGAATATATATATATATATATATATATATATATATATATATATATATATATATATATATATATATATATATATATATATATATATATATATATATATATATATATATATATTAGAGGAACTGATAAATGCTGGTAAGAATGACCATAAATTTTTGAATATTTAATATTCTGTTCAAAACTTCTCTTACTTATATGAATCAATTTTTCTTTTGTTATATATTCTTCCCAAATGATAAGAAATTTTATAAGTTTTAGGGGACTATTTGTCAGATATTCAATCATATACATATTGAAATTAAACCTCAATTTTTAAAACTTTTTTTGTTGTTGTTGTTTTTGCTGTTGTCTCCACTTGCGTGTTGATAAATCGAAGTAATTAACAAATATTTGAAACTTTCAGTATAGTATATAGATAAAAGTACCATCGAAATAATTTTAATCAATATATATATATATATATATATATATATATATATATATATATATATATATATATATATATATATATATATATATATATATATATATATATATATATATATATATATATATATATATATATAAGGTTTATATTAGAAATGTTTATGTGGTGTTTTAACATATCCGTTACGGTTATTGGAGGACGCAACCCGACGAACTTTGAGCAAGGTAAAAGGCACTGTTGTTTGGCTGAGCGTTAACGACTGCGCTTATAATTAGAAATATTTATTTAATTTTTATTTTATTTTAATCAATTAACTTCATTTTAAAACACAGTTCAAAGAGAAGTTATTTCAAAAGGCAAATACTTCATTATTAATTCTTTTGGAGATTTTCTGAGCATTGCCTAAGGTTTTTCTCTTTTTTAAATAAGGATTAGTTAATAATTCAATAGTAGAAGTTTGAGATTTTAGTCCTTCCACAAAATTTTACTTGCGTTAAAAATATTATTTTATATTTTTGTCTTTCGGATAATCTGAATATTAGTTGAGATGTAGGAAATGACGTAAATTATCTTTACAGATGTCTCACAGAATCATGTCTAAATTATTCACTAATATTTTGACTTTATAACTATTTTAATAAAAATAGTTTTCATAAAATCTGAGTTAATTAAAATAAATCTCATAATCGTTAAGGACTTTTGCTCGTTTTCAATTATCGGACGAGGGTTTGGATCTCATTTTCAAAGTCTGATTTTCATTTTTATTATTTCAATAACTTTATTTTCTCATATTTTTTTTTTTTTCCGTTTTTTTTATTATACTCCTTGAAATCTTGTTAATTAAATGAAGAAAATTAATTAGTATATATATATATATATATATATATATATATATATATATATATATATATATATATATATATATATATATATATATATATATATATATATATATATGCAAAAAAAATTTTTTTTTTTTAAAAATATTTTTAAAAAATTAATAATTTAAATTAACATAATTAAAACAATTATAAAACTAAAAGAGAAAATAACAAATGAAGGATATATATATATATATATATATATATATATATATATATATATATATATATATATATATATATATATATATATATATATATATATATATATATATATATATATATATATATATATATATATAATCACACTCAAATACATAGTCTCAGTTACACATATAATCATATACACATACAGTCAAATACATACATATAGACATACACTCATACATATTCAGATACATATATAATCCTACAGTCACTCACACAACACACATATTCAGATACATACGTAATCATACAGTCACTCACACACATAAGCATAAACATATATCCACTCAACATACCTTTTTTCAGGTTCCTAACCTTAGCTATTATACACAACAATCATTTTCATTTTAACGATTCCTACCTTTTTCCATTTTAGGATCACCATACTTTCAGTTTTGTACATCCCAACTCTTTCAGTTTTACGTACCTACACCTTTTCCGTTTCACGATTTCTATCTTTACCGTTTTTAGATCCCTTTATCTTCAATTCAGAACTTCTCAACCTTTGTATATTTACAAATTTAGTCCCTCAGTCGCTTCACGACTGAAGAAAAGGGGTACAGAAAGTGGTTGAAAAAGTGGGGTGCTGTGGTTACGCCACCATCTTAGGGGGGAGGGAGAGGACGTATATATCTCCGTGTGGGGTTGAACCCTCAAAAAGGTCAGGAAAGTGACAATATTGATGTGGTTACGCCAGTAGTTGAGCGGGGATCTGATTGCAAGTTTGCCGCATGCGGTTTTAAAAACGCATCAGAGTTTTATTTCCGTTTCGATTGACCGAAGGTCAAAGGCTACCGACATTTCCGTGTTGTTAGAATCGGGTGACCGAATTTTTTCGATTGTGTGAATATTTTTTTAATTAATTAATGTTTAATTAAGTCGGAAATCTTGTTAATTTGCGGTGGACAGACAGACAGTCCGACGTTTGTTCTCGTGTCTCTAATTTGGAGCCTTCAGAATTTTCCACCTTATGGCTTAGGCTCTCTTGCCATTCTACGACTAAATTCATTTGTTCAGTTTATTTATCTCCTAATTCTACTGACTATGCTAAATTCTTCGACTATTTAAACTCCAAAATAGAGCACATTCTCTCTTCTTCTCCTTTCTCTGAAATCATCATATTAGGTGATTTCAATGTTCACCACCGCCAATGGCTTTCTTCTAGTTCTCATGATACAGCTGGTGAACGTGCCTTCCTTTTCGCTACCCAAAACGACCTTGAGCAGTTGCTGCAGCTCCCTACTCGTATCCCTGATCATCTTGGAGATGAACCCAACATTCTAGACCTTTTCCTAACTTCTAATCCTTCTCCTTATACTGTTAAACTCTTTCCTCTTCTGGGTTCCTCCGATCACGTTCTTATCTCTGTATCCTCTTCAATCTCTTCAAGTCTTCCGCAGGAAAGACCCCCTTCTACGGAAAGGAAACGTTTGTGGCACTTCGGTGCCGCAAGCTGGTCGGACTTGCGGTCGTACTTCTTCGATTTCCCGTGGAATGATTATTGCTTCCGTGGGAGGGGTCTCTCGGAGTGTGCAGAACGCATTACCGAGGTGATTCTCTCTGGCATGGAGGCATACATTCCATATTCTTTCCCTTCTACTAAACCTAACAAACCTTGGTTTAACTCTGCTTGTTCTCGTTCTATCCGCTGCAGGGATTACCGTCGTCTTCAAACTCCAGAAAGTCACGCTACTTATATTTCATCTCCGAATCGTGCAAAATCTATCCTTCCTAACACTAAAAACTCCTTTCTCCTTAGAAAATGCAATAATCTTTCTGGTTCCTCTTCTTCACGTTCTTTCTGGCATTTTGCAAAAAATGTCAACTCTAACTTTGCTTCTTCCTCTTTCCCTCCTTTAATATCTTCCGACGGCACAACTGCTGTTTTACCTTCTTCTAAAGCTGAACTCTTTGCTCAAACTTTTGCTTCTAATTCAACCTTAGACGATTCCGGAGCTATTCCTCCTCCTTCAACCCCCTCTAACTCAATTATGCCTAAAATTAGAATTTCTTCTAAAGATGTTATTTCTGCTCTCTCTGAGCTTAATACTAAGAAGGCGTACGGTCCTGATGGTATTCCTCCTGTGGTTCTCAAAACTTGTGCTTCCGAGCTTGCACCCTGCCTTGGTAAATTATTTCGTCTTTCTCTCTCTACTTCAACCTTCCCTTCTTGCTGCAAACGTGTGCTCATTCAACCTGTGCCGAAGAAGGGGGACCCCTCTCAACCCTCCAACTACAGTCTTATTTCTTTGACCTCCGCTCTCTCGAAAGTTTTCGAATCTATCCTTAACAGGAAGATTTGGAAACATCTCAATTCTTTTAATCTTATCTCTGATCGCCAGTATGGCTTTCGCAAGAAACGCTCTACGGGTGATCTTCTTTCCTTTCTCTCTGACTCTTGGTCCTCCGCTATTCGGCATTTCGGTGAATCTTTTGCTGTCGCGCTGGACATATCGAAAGCCTTCGATAGAGTCTGGCACAAAGCTTTGATTTCTAAACTTCCCTCTTTCGGTATCTATCCTTCTCTCTGTGATCTTCTCGCTAATTTCCTTTCTGGTCGTTCTATAGCAGCTGTTGTAGACGGCCACCGTTCATCCTTTAAATCTATTAACAGTGGTGTTCCTCAGGGTTCTGTCCTATCACCTAACACTTTTCTACTTTTCATTAATGACCTTCTCTCTATTACTTCATCTCCTATCCACTCCTATGCTGATGACTCCACCCTTCATTATTCCTTCCAGTTTGAATAACGTCCCACCCAACAACAGTTGACAGACTCGAGAAGGGTAGCCTTGGAGCAACTAACCTCTGATCTTTCTCGTATTTCAAATTGGGGCTGAGAAAACATGCTTGTTTTCAATGCCTCAAAAACTCAATTCCTTCATCTCTCTACTCGACACAATCTTCCACACAACTATGATATCTTCTTCGAAAACACACAACTCAAGCCTTCATCTGTTCTTAATATTCTTGGTGTTTCTTTTTCTCGTGATCTTTTTTGGAAAGATCACATTACTTCTCTTTCTAAACAATCTTCTAAGAGGTTGGGTGTTCTGAGGCGCCTTCAGAATTACTTCACGCCACCCCAGTTGCTTGCTCTGTATAGGGGTGTTGTTCGCCCCTGCATGGAGTATGCTTCGCACATCTGGGGTGGTTCCACACATACAGCTCTCCTAGAGGAGGTGGAGTCAAGGGCATTTCGTCTCATCAACTCTCCTGCTCTTACTAACTCTCTTCAATCTCTTTCTTCCCGTCGATTTGTTGCGTCACTCTCTCTTTAGTATCGCTATTACAACGGACACTGCTCTTATGAACTATCTCGTCGCATACTTCCTCCATTGAGAAGAGCTCGTGCGACACGCCTTTCTACACATTCTCATCCTTTCTCTGTCCAACTCTCCGACCCCAGACTTAACTGCTATGCTCAGTCTTACATATACTCTACTGGTAAAGTCTGTAACACACTCCCTTCATCTGTTTTCCCAACTTCCTTTGACGCATACTTTCAAACGTCGTGTATCTGGACACGTCGGCCACCGTCGACCATGATAATAGATCTTTCCCAATTCCGGTGGAATTTGGTAGGCCTCCAGCCTTTGCCCACCGGAGGAAACTATATATATATATATATATATATATATATATATATATATATATATATATATATATATATATATATATATATATATATATATATATATATATATATATATATATATATATATATATATATATATATATATAATAAATATATTAAACATTTTAAAAATCAATTTATTTGCATAACCCATGATACTCATAAAATAAAAAAAATTATGCAGATTGTTGCTAAATACCGTGAAGCGATCGGCACGAAGATGGACTAAGAATCTTCAAATGAACGACTCGAATAACGATTGTTCGTCTCCTCTACAAGCAGCGACTCTGCTTCAGTTGGATTTATGACGTAAGAGGTTAGTTTGTTCATTCCCCTAGCGAAAGATGGCGCAGGAAGACGAAGAAGCGGAAGGTTAATCACGTGGTATATGGTACATATGATACAGAGTTTGCTATATGTATATTTAAACTTTTATTTGTGTGCGTGTGAGTAAAATCTAAAGAAATTAGAAAGACGTTTTAACCCAGCTATTCTTCTACCTTTCTACGATACACTGGCAAAAAAGCGTATTTTTTGCCGCTCTATATTGAAAGGGATTAGAGCGTTTTTTTATTTACTAAATGAAATACTGACCAAAGTAACACATAAAACTAAATAAAATACGCACTACTAATAGAAAGACAACCAGCAACAAGTCAAAGCAATCGTATTGACGACAGAAAGAGAGAAAGCATCAGTTAGTGTACACAGAGAGAGAGAGAGAGAGAGAGAGAGAGAGAGAGAGAGAGAGAGAGAGAGAGAGAGAGAGAGAGTGTACTACTACTATGCCAAAGCATGAGCACTTGAAGAGCGAGAGTAGTAAGGATATCACTTTCGACAGGTGCCAGATTAAGCTACTTTTCAAAAAATCTGGAACCCAAGCCAACCGGGATTTTGATTTGCAAAGCAAATCACTCCGCTCAAATTGACCTCACGCTCTTTCCTGACACCATTTTGGGGGGTTCAACCCATTGAAATTAGCCTCAAGTTTGGGGAAGGGGCCCCCGGGGGGCCCAAAAATGGCATCAGGAAGTTGCCTGAGTTTGCAAAATCGCTGCGTTCACCTCACTCTCTTTTCCTGACCATTTTCTTTGCGGTTCAGTTCTGCTGAATTTGGCTCGAATCTGGGGGTCCAGGGGTCCGTGAACCAACAAAAAAACTGTCAGGAAGGTCCCTGAGAATGCAGGATTGCATGCAAATGCAGAAAAGACCGTTAGGGACAGGTTGCCAGATTTTTTTGAAAAGTAACTAAATCTGGCACCTGTCGACCTTATTTACTACTAGCGAGTCCCTCGATTCCAAGCGTCACGTAAAGTGTCAAACTTTTGATTCCTCTGGAAGTTTAATTTTAACCACTCATGGTTTCAAATCAAAGCAAATATAATTTCGTATTATAAATATTTTTTTTTTAATAGGCAACTTTTCCACATTTAGGCGTTTTAAATTTATGATTTTAATTTTTTCACTCCACTCTACTAGGCATTCAGCCGGTGTATATGAAGAGCACAGGACACTAGCCATAGTCCTAGAAAATATATATATCAAACCTAGAGCATCGATTAAAAATATGTGTGGATGTGAAGATGGTATATTTTCTACTAGGCCAACAGGAAGGGTACATCCAATCCGTTCTTTATGTATCTGGAACAGTGAACCGAAAGATGAACAGTGGTAGAAAACGGTTCTTCATGGCGAAAAATTTGGCGGCTAGAGATGAAAATATCAACATAGAACCTTCTGGTTGACACTAAATATACCGCCACCAGTGCACATCAACTAAATCTAAAACTCATGAAAGATCAGCTTTTCCAAAATTAAGTGACATGTAGGCAGGTACATAGTCATGTTTGTATGGTTGCGGAGAATTTTTGAGGAACTATATGGCTGGTATGAATGTATAATCAAAGAAAACATGCTAAATTTATATTGTAAACTTAACTATGAGCATTAAACTGCCTTCCTCCAATATAATTTGGAGCTTCTCCATGATACCTTTGGTGATATAAACGAGTTGAACGATTTCACAAAATCTAAGAAAAAGGGGAGAATTTAGACTTGAGTCCGAGCCATTAAAAAACTAAATTTATATTGTAAACTTAACTATGAGCATTAAACTGCCTTCCTCCAATATAATTTGGAGCTTCTCCATGATACCTTTGGTGATATAAACGAGTTGAACGATTTCACAAAATCTAAGAAAAAGGGGAGAATTTAGACTTGAGTCCGAGCCATTAAAAAACTGTCAGAATCTCTGAATCTAAGATCAGCGACCCGGTATATATATATATATATATATATATATATATATATATATATATATATATATATATATATATATATATATATATATATATATATATATATATATATATATATATATATATATATATATATATATATTATATTTTTTTTTTTTTTTTTTTTTTTTTTTCCCTAGATAACCCAGGTATAATAGATTTCACCTTGAATTTAGGATCATGGAGTAACATTACATTGAACGACGGCGTACTCACATTATGGAGGATTTGTGTTAGAGTATCCAACGCGAATGTTCCGGTACTTATCATCACAGAAAATCTAAGAAACGTGATATTACCGGTATATGCGAGACGCTTCAAAGAATATATTTTTCTTTTGTCATTAATGCTTTAGACTTGTTTGAATTTAATAAAAAAATTCATGGCTTATGCATTTGATTGGCAGTCAGTAATTAATATATATAATAGAGTATATGTAAATTCTTTAAGATACATATCATATCTTGAGAAGCAGAGCTGACAAGGAATAATTGATAATTTTTTGAAGTAACCTATATATACTCATAAACTGGTTCAACATCTCAGTTACCAAGGGTTTTGTTCTCAGGGTAATGGGAAGGTGCCTTCTACAAGTTGCTATAGTATAATAGAAAGATTCCTGAAAGGAAAAATTCCAAAGTAAACTTAAATCACTAAGTTTTTTTGCCTGATTTTTTCGAAACCATCCAATAAACATGAGTTCAACATAAGTGAAAGTTGTTATCTTTCTTGTCACAAGCAAACACATGACTCGTAGCAGGAAAGGAAGGTCAAAGTTAATAGGCATAGGAGGAATAAGTAATTAAAGCAATTCGGAAACTTAAGTCGTGAGAACCACAAGAGGAGAACACTACAAAAATAGAATTCTTATGGATATAGGAACTGAAGGTAAATCCACCGATTTCATGGTCAATAAAATAAAAAAAGAAGCCGTTTTCGGTCCTTAATTAACATTGAAGTCAACAAGAATACCGATTTCAGAGGAAGATATGATTAGTGAATGTGTTTTGTTATGGAATTATTTTAAAATATAATATATATATATATATATATATATATATATATATATATATATATAATATATATATATATATATATATATATATATATATATATATATATATATATATATATATATATATAAAAATGTTCGCACACAATTGGTATTTTCCCCTATTCGAGGAGCGGAACTTTCTAGGAAATGAAAGACTGAAAGAGCTCAATCAAAAATCAAAAATTATACATCCGTATTCGCACTTGAAGAAAATTCTATATCCGCATCTATAAATGAGAAAATTGACTTGCGATCCATCATAATAATATATTATATATATATATATATATATATATATATATATATATATATAATATATATATATATATATATATATATATATATATATATATATATATATATATATGAATGGAATATATTAAAATACTTTTCCATTTTACTTTATTCCCAAAGTTCCAATTGGAAGAAAGTATTAACGAGTTTCTCACTGATATCTTCAGACACACTCTTCATTTTCCTACTGTACCCAAACAAAAAATATACTGAAAACTTCTGTACATAGGATCACTTACCCACCCTTTTTCTTCATTAAATTCCTCTATTCTTCAACATGCATCTTCCCTTCTTGACCGTACGATATTGGAGTTTTATATATAAAAACTCATTGCCCATCCATAATTAAATGATCAAGCTTCTTCTATTGTCCTTTTCACTTAATAATGAAGTTCTTTTCCCCAAAATAGTTTAGCCTTGTGATTTATTTCAATATTAATATTATTACTTTATTTTTTATTTTATTACAATTATTATTTTAAATATCATATAGATAGTTAATGAATTAATATTTTATTTGTATTTTAAAATAGAAATTTGTAAAATTTACTTTGTGCTGAAGATACGGTGTAAAATGTTCACAGTGTATTAAATGAGTATGCGGAAACCATTAGTATTCACTTTAACCTTTCTAATCAGATTAAGGTTCACTAGGAAAGAAACCATCTCAACTTTAAAATATATATATATATATATATATATATATATATATATATATATATATATATATATATATATATATATATATATATATATATATATATATATATATATATATATATATATATGTGTGTGTATGTGAATGTGATGGCATACGCATTTGCGTCCTCTTTAAAATTAACATCTGCACTTTCGAAAAGTTCATCATCCACATCCGCACTTGATGAAAATTTAGTATCCTCATCCGCAAATGAGAAAATATAACTTCCTATCTATCCATCCATCACACACACATATATATATATATTATATATATATATATATATATATATATATATATATATATATATATATATATATATATATATATATATATATATATATATATATAATATATATATATATATATATATATATATATATATATATATATATATATATATATATATATATATATATATATATATATATATATATATATATATATATATATATATATATATATATATATATATATATATATATATATATATATATATATATAATTATTAAAAATAATTTGAAACTTTTTTTTATTTTAAATTATTTTTTCTATTAATAAATTAAATATATATATATATATATATATATATATATATATATATATATATATATATATATATATATATATATATATATATATATATATATATATATATATATATATATATATATATTAGTGATGGATGGGATGTCATTTTTCTCATTTGCTGAATTTTCGAAAGGGCGGATGCGGATATCAATTTTAATGAAGACGCAAATGGGAATGCCATCACAATATATATATATATATATATTTTTTTTTTTTTTTTTTTTTTTTTTTACAGAACGCCACCACTCACGGGCAGAGCCCTTTTCAAGGAGGGGGCACACACACACATGCACAAACTCAATCAAACACACACACACACACCTAACGCACAGCCCTCAGGTGGGCGCAGACGGAAGCCTTGAAGAGTGGAAGATTAAATACAGGAGGAAAAATAAATGATGGTAGAGAGTTCCACAGAATAGAAGTGGCTGGAAAGAAGGAGATACCACAACGAGCTAGCCTGGGATTTCCTACGTCCACACAAAATTGGTGCGAAAGCAGGGCACCCCTTGTGCAACGAGGACGACGCAACGGTGGAGGAATGCGAGAGGCCAATTCCCTCGAGCACCTGCCATTGTAGTACCTGTAGAAAAGAGATAGCGCGCCAACGTCACGTCGCAGAGACAGAGGGTCAAGTGAGTTTGAAAGTAGGGGACAGTTTATTAATCTCTCAGCTTTTGACTCAACCCTATCCAGAAGAGAGGAGGAGCCGGAGCCCCCCCAAATGTGAGAACAGTACTCCATACAAGGACGAATAAGACCCTTATATATTTGGAGTAACTGCTCAGAAGAAAAAAATTCTCGCAATCTGAACAGGACTCCCAGCTTCTTAGAGGCCGCTTTAGCAACCATTGTAATATGTGGTTTCCAAGACAGTTTGTTGTTTATGTTTAGACCAAGAATGTTAATGTTATTTACAGGTGAGACGGGAGAGCCATCGAAGAGGATAGGAAAGTTAGGAGGTGTTTTTGAGAGGGAGATGTGAAGAAGTTGAGTTTTTAAAGAGTTGAATTTTACAAAGTTGCTATGACCCCACCGGGAAATCCCATCCAGATCGGCAAGAATGGAATCGGAAAGTTGAAGACGAGAAGCAAGTCTAGAAGCAAAAGAGGGAGCAGATTTGAAATGAGTAGAAGAATGCAGAGTTGAATCATCAGCATAAGAGTGAACAGAGTTAGAAGTGCAGTGGAGAAGATCGTTAATGAAAAGTAAGAATAAGGTTGGAGATAAAACAGAACCCTGAGGAACACCACAGTTGACAGAAAAGGAGGAAGAGGTCGCTCCATCTACAACTGCCGAAATGGAACGATCTGAGAGAAAACTAGACAAGAGTAAGCAAAGGGAAGGAGGAAACCCAAAGGAGGGAGCTTGGAGAGCAGTGACGCATGCCATACCCGGTCGAAAGCCTTGGATATGTCAAGCGCCACCACACAAGACTCCCCGAAGTCCCTAAGGGCAGAAGACCATAGATCAGTAAGATAGGAAAGTATGTCACCAGTTGACCTCGAGCGACGAAAGCCATACTGGTGATCAGAGAGAAGAGAATGAGACTCCAAATGATCCAGGAAATGAGAGTTGAGGAGAGTTTCAAAAATTTTAGATAGAACACAAGTGAGAGCTATAGGTCGATAGTTAGAAGGGTCAGAACGGCTACCCTTTTTCGGGATCGGCTGAACAAACGCACGCTTCCAGCATAGAGGAAAAGTATTAGTATTAAGACATAGAGAGTAGAGCTGAACGAGGACAGGGGCCAACTCGGAAGCACACTCCCTCAGAACACGAGGGGAATGCCATCCGGGCCACTGGCCTTCCTGACGTTCATAGATTTCAGGATCCCATGCACCCGATCATGAGTAATTATAGGTAGAGGCATGGGACACCTGAGAGGAGAAGGAGTAGGAGGAGGGATGCCAGAATCGAGCAGGGTGGAATTAGATGAAAAAAAGGAGGCCGAAGAGATTAGCCTTTTCAGAAGGAGTATTAGCTACAGAACCATCAGAGCGAATAAGAGGAGGAAAGGCAGATTTACAGAAGTTGTTAGAGATATTTTTGACAAGAGGCCAGAAATTTTTATCAGTAGGAGAGCCATGGAGGTCAGCGCACTTCCTTTTAATGAAAGTACGCTTAGTCCGTCGAAGAACATCCCTGCAACGATTCCGGGCTGAATGAAAATTAGCAAGAGTGATAGGAGAAGGAGAGTTTTTCCACTCACGATAAGCATTGTCTCTCTCCCGGAAGGGCAAGAGAACAATTGCCATCGAACCATGGATTTTGAGGAGAAAAAGATTATATATATATATATATATATATATATATATATATATATATAATATATATATATATATATATATATATATATATATATATATATATATATATATATATATATATATATATATATATATAATATATATAATATATATATATATATATATATATATATATATATATATATATATATATATATATATATATATATATTATATATATATATATATATATATATAATATTTCAAGATAATGTACTTCCGGCTTTTAATGAAAAATAAAACCTTAACATTAAGAATTTAAAACTTGAAAAAAAGTGAGTTTGAAAATCGATGACAGGATCGGATCATGTGAGAACTAAAAGTAAAGACGACAGGACTAGCCACTGCCTTGTGATTACTCTGCTAACAGCTTGTAACAACTCCAGAACCAGCATTGGAAACCATAGCTCTGAGAAGCACAATCTTCTGGAGAACTTTGGGAGAGTGTTTAAGGTTAATTGGAAAACGATGCTGGTCCTACTGAAAGGGTGAAAATACTATCTGAGAGTTTGGATAAGACTCATGGACCGGCACTGAGACCAACGAGCCGAAAATAAATTTTTTTTAGAGGGCTCTGGGAGTACTTTTAAGAGGAAATGGGGAAAGATGCTGTCTCCATTGGCATGGTGAAAATCCTTCCTGTGATATATATATATATATATATTGTAAACTTATTTTATCTTCGACCTGTTTCCATAATATGATTTTCGAAGAATTAGTTTAGTTACTCTTAAATTTCTAAAAAGGTTTATAATGTTTATTATAATATTTATTATTTTTTTATATTCTAGTTTATTTATTATATATTTATTTCTTTTTGTATTATATTGTATTCATTTATCCTTATTAAGAATTATATTATATTGTTTCTTATTGTTTCGTATTTTGTCAAATGTTTCACTATTTCGTATCTATCTATTAATTATTATATTTATGTTTTTAAGAATATTTCTTTACGTTTATTATTATTTTATAATTTCATTATTATTATTATACTTATTTATTTAGTTTTTTATTATTTATTAACGTTTTATGAGATTTAATCTTTATTTCTTTATATTGTTTATGAACGTACATTATGAAAGGTTTTTCATTATTGTTATTGTTATTTTTATGTAGAGCTAGATAATTGTATTAATGTTAATAAATTAACTATTAAGTAGTTTTAAGTCCTAAAAATTGATAGGAAAATATGTTATTATATTAAGTAATTTTGTATAATACTAAAATTTACTGTACAAAGCCTAAAATCTTATTAATTTAATTAAGCATTATATAGAATAAATTAGTTACTGTGAGTAATTTAGATTTAACAGAATTATTATAATATATTTATTTACATTATAATACTTATTTCTTTGTATAATATAAGAAACAATAGAAGAACCAAAGAAGATTCCTAAAGGATCAGAAAGTAAATATAAGACCCTCGGATTTCTGGAACAAGAACGACAAGACTTAATAGATCCTGAGGATCTAACCTTATCTTAGGTAAGAGAACGAAACAGATCTTTTGAGGATCTTAAAATTGGCCAGAGACAATAGCTAAGTGATTATACATGAGTGTCATTAAAGGCGGAAGATAAACCACTTTTACTTAGTTGCACAAAGCTTCAATGTTTGTGTTATAAAAGGGAGTCTAGAAGGAATGAAGTCCTTTCGTTGAAAAGCATTTCAACTAGATGTCCTAGAGAAACTTTATTCCTTAAGTCTTAAAATATTATAGAGTAGCGGTTTATATTTTGTAAATCTGTCAAAGATAAGATAACCTTTAAATGTTAAACTCATTGCTTCTTAAAAACCGCTCGATTATAACCTACGCTATCAAACACACATTTTCTGTACTTTTTGTAAATAAAATAATATTAAGTTAAATTGTTTTTGCTTTGCCATTGAAATTTCAGTCAAACAACGTTATTTTTCATTTTGTATAAGGGCACCTTTTGTGATTTATTTAATCTCATCACTAACCATCTATTAATTAGCATATCACGAAAGGTTGTTATTATATATATATATATATATATATATATATATATATATATATATATATATATATTATATATATATATATATATATATATAGAGAGAGAGAGAGAGAGAGAGAGAGAGAGTTGAGATAGCTGCTAGTAGTACTACTGCTGCTTTCCTAGTGAAACCTTAATCTAATTATAAAGGTTAAAGCCAGTACTAAAGGTTTCCACATACGCATTTAATATGCTGTGAACGTTTAACACCGTATCTCGGTCCCTCTTCAGCACAAACTACATTTTACAAATTTCTATTTTTTTAAAATACAATTAAAATATAAATTCATTAACTATATATATTTAAAATAATAATTGCAATAAAAAATAAAACAAAGTAATAATATTAATACTGAAATAAAAAAAGGCTAGACTATTTTGGGAAAAAGTTTTTCATTATTGAGGTGAAAAGGACAATAGAAGAAGATTGATCATTTAAAGATGGGGCAATGCGATTTTATATATAAAATTTTAAAGTCCTACAATCAAGAAGAGAAGATTAATGTTGATGAACAGAGATATTTAATGAAGAAAAAGGGTGGGTATGTCCATGGTCTTTTATGGCAGAGTGTACAGGAGAGCAAAGAAGATGGCCTGTTCTAAAGGAAACTCCTCTATGCTTAACAATCCTTACTTTCAAATGTAGACCAGTTTGGTTTACATATGCTGCATTACAGCTGGTACACTTAAATAAATTTATGAGGATCTGAGAAGCATTGTGTGAGATTCTTTGTCTGAAGAAACTATAAATTGAGAGGGTTATAATTTATTATATATATATATATATATATATATATATAATATATATATATATATATATATATATATATATAATATATATATATATATATATATATATATATATATATATATATATATATATATATATATATATATAATATATATATATATATAATATATATATATATATATATATATATATATATATATATATATATATATATATATATATATATATATATATATATTATAATTATTGATGGATCGCATGTCATATTTTCTCATTTGCGGATGCTGATATAGAATTTTCGTCAAGTGCGGATGCGCATGTTGAATTTTCGAAAGTGGGGATGCGGATGTTGAATTTTCGAAATTCGGATGCGGATGTTGAATTTTTGCAAGTGATGATGCTGATGTTAATATTGATATTTTATAATTTCAATTAAATATTAGCATCGAATAATAATGATAATGAACCATAATTCCTCAAAGTTTAACTCAAAAATGTTATTATTTAAATTCAGCATTATCATAAAGTAATAATAATAATAACTTTCGATTGTTACATTCACAGTTTGTGGCATACAGGTAAATGATGAGCTCGACCGGTTCGATCCCTCATACAAATCCTAAAGAAATTCCTCTCCTCGGACATTATATATATATATATATATATATATATATATATATATATATTATATATATATATATATATATATATATATATATATATATATATATATATATATATATATACTGAAAAACTTTGTTTATTGTAAAAAAAAATTTTTGGTTAAGATTTTTTTAAACTAAATTTTTGTTAGGGGAGCGAAAATTTTCGTTACTGTAAATAATTGACAAAAATTAGCCAAATTTCCGTACTTGTCATAACAAATGATTTTGGTTGGAAAACTTAGTAAGGATAAATAAATAAGGTATGTGGCCGGTAGAGTGATTAACTCACGTGCTTGAGAGTACCTGTTCGATCCCACTTGGAGACCCTAGGTATATACTAACTAGAAAAGTTCCTCTCCTAGAATAGTAATCCCGTGAGATGTGAAACTTTTTATTATATATATATATATATATATATATATATATATATATATATATATATATATATATATATATATATATATATATATATATATATATATATATATATATATATATATATATATAATATACTTTATGATGTTTTTTAAACCGTCTTTATATTTCATGTCATTTATTGTATGTTATACCACAAATTTTGGTTATATAATGATATTTTCATTAAACTTGGCACAATGCAAGTACGTTACAAAATCTTGATTTGTCACCTCTGCAACGCAAGTTTGCGCGGGATTTCTCTCTGCTTGGAATTGTGTAGTTTGTAGTCTGTAGTATGTAATAGAATTTGTTTTTTGTTTGTCTTTTCTTTATAAATTGGTTTTTAGGTTTATATGCATCGACATTCTATATTAATTAGAATTATCTATAAACATGAATGAATTTTTAAAACAGTTTGGAATTTTAAAATTATTACATTATTGGAAAGTAAATAATAGTTCTTCTACTGTTTGTATATACTTTTGTATAATTTTACTATATTGCGAAAACTTTGCTCATATCATTACCTAGAGGGGTTATATAGCCCATAGCGTATGTTAGTTTTATATGGTCTGTTACAATATTGCATTATAATAAAATGCATATTTAAAATTATATAGCAATGCCTGGCCGTTGATTTACTGATGATCAATAAGTAATGTCGATACCAAAGAGTAGGCCTACTTATGCTAAATTAAAAAATAAGAGTATTTTAATTAAGTTGTGTAATTGTTGAGAATTCCAACTTCGACGATTTTTGCAGTTAAAAATGTTCAAAGTAAAAGAAATATATGTATGACCTTTAAGGCTGAATCTAGAAGCTCATATTACCCCTGGTAATAATTCGGTATGGCACGATACCTCTATTTTGCACTATATTGAAAATATGAAGTCAAAATATGTTTAAATTTAGAATTACACATACTGTTACTTTACGGTAAAGTAATAAAAAAAAAAAAAAAAAAAAAAAAAAATTTTTTTTTTTTACTCCAAATGGTAATACTGTTCTTTGACTGAACTTTGTTTGTACTAAAATAAGAAATATAATTTAATACTAGGCTGCTATATTCTTCATTTGCACAAAAATAAGAATAATTTAATACTAGGTTGCTATATTTGTCCTTAAACCGTTTGTTATTTTCTGCAATATACTGTAATGCAAAGTTATATATATATATATATATAATATATATATATATATATATATATATATATATATATATATATATATATATATATATATATATATATATATATATATATATATATATATATATATATATATATATATATATATGGCTTAGGTTAAGAAGTTGTCTGACCTATATCAATATTTTTTTATCAATATTTTGATTTTTATTAATATTTTTTATACCAATAATTTGAAATTTCGATAGTTTTAAGTAATATTTGGTGTCCTGCGTTTTTGCAACATTTTAAATTAGTAGTTGCTGAATAAGAATGTGATAAGTGTAAACAAAAATGTGATATATCAAAAAGAAATGATCAATTTCTTTTATTTCAACAATAAACATTGTTGGTTCTAAGATCAGTATTTTTCCAAAAACATATTGGTTTTCGGATATGCATTTGTCTTACAAATTCAATATATATGATGTATTTTTTGTGCAAAATATAATGGAAAAGCAGTATATATATATATATATATATATATATATATATTATATATATATATATATATATATATATATATATATATATATATATATATATATATATATATATATATATGGTGCAATATGGCAGTAGGCCTGTATCCCACAGCAATCTTTCACTATTGGTGAAGTGGAGAGTAGAAGTGAACTGATGAGCCAGTTAGCTCTTCACTCCTCTTCCACTAGAAATGTAGAATTTTATTTTCATTTTTTCATACATTCTTAAAAAATTACAACGGCAAACTAAAGTTACTTTTCTTTTTTCAGAACATTGATTTAAAAGATTTTCATTGAGTATTGTTATTGAAAGTAAAAATTTGTTTTTCTATACTCTTAGTTAATTATATACCTATGTCGATACCTAAACTTAATTGATAAGTGGTTCTTGTGTTTATCATTGAAATTATGGAAATGAAAATATTGAAGCTATGGGACTTCTTAATTGGATTGAACTGGCAAGACCAAAAACTTAATGTATTTATCTTGGTCAAAGAAAAATAAATGTCATTTGTGTAATATAATATATAAGAATTAATGTGATAAGTGTTAGTCATTTATTAATAAGTTTAATTTTAACAGTGTTACCAGTCAATTAGTTTGAAATACATACATAAGAAAAGAAAAACCCTTAAGAGATTGTACTTACAACATTAAGGTATTATATAAGAATAGGAAAATAATTATGTGATAAATAACTATTATATGTAAATTAATTATAGAATATATAATATAAATCTAATGAAATTTATTATTATTTTTCTAGGTTTTTTTTTTTGAGGGGGGGCGACGATTTTTTTAGTTTTTTTTTTTTTTTTGTTGTTTTTGATGATTTTTCTTGGATCATTTTTTCTTTTGGATATTGTGTGCTAATCATTTACTGTCATCCATCTTGTCATTGGATGTTCCTTAATTGCTTCTGATCGGAGCAAAGTATTAATCAAATTTAACGCAGAAATTTATTTCATTTTGGTTGTCAAGGATTTGAAAGCGCAGTTAAGACTCACGATTACATTGTAGTTGGTATAGTAGTTTTCTTCTTTGTTACTAACCACTTCCTCTACTTTTCTTGAGTCTCAGTTCTTGTGGTTTAAGATTGGTAAACACTGGAACGTTCATGTCCAGTATTGCTGGAGATTAGCTGGACTTCCTTGGAGCAAAGTGATAGTCTACTTAGATGACATTATTATTATTCTCGGAAATGATTTTGAGACCATATCAACACGCTGGAGAAAGTCTTAATGGTCCTAGGTTCGAATGGATATAAACTTCGACCAAAGAAAACTCAACTATGCAGATCCGAGGTTGAATTTTTGGGTCATAAAATATCTAACAAAGGAATACAATCCTTAGAGAAAAATTTAAAAGGAGCACTAGAATTCCCTATTCCTACCACAGTAAAACAATTGAGGCAATTTTTAGGTATGGTGAATTTTTATTGACGCCATTTACCTAACTGTTAACAAATTGCAAAACCACTATCAGCACAGACAGGGGGGAAAACAGTAACATGGACCAACGAGTTCCAAACTGCCTTCGAGGCTTTAAAAGAAGCTTTAGTTAATCCTACCTTGTTGGGTTTTCCCGATTATACTCCAACGGCTTCACCTTTGGAGTTGTATGTTGATGCCTCGAATGTAGGTGCTGGTGCTTGCTTGTCGCAAAAACAGAATGGAATACATAGACCCATCGCATATATATCCACCATGTTCAGTGGACCTCAGAAAAACTACAGTACAATAGACATGACTGCATTGCGATGGGCAGTTAAGTCCCTTAAAGCATTCCTTAAAGGGAGTTAGATTTGTAATATACACTGATCATCAGCCCCTAATATACCTCCAAAATATGAGTATGGTGGATGGAAGGGTGGCCCGTATCTGGGAGGAGCTGAATGAATATAATTTTGAGATTAGGCATATCATGGGAAAGGGAAATATAATTGGCGATACTATATCCAGGTCACCGGTACCTGATGATTCACAAATAATAGAACCAGACACAAATTCCAAATCCTGTGATTATATACCTGTGTGATTTAACATTATTGTTGTTCCAGGGGGTGGAGATGCGCTCTTCAAATGTTTCTCATTGTTTCTATATGGAACAATGGAAAATCATATGGAAATAAGAGTAACTGCAGTGAATGAACTTATGAAACACATAGATAAATACAAGTTGCAAAACAGTAATATCAGGAAAAGATGAAGATTAATGACACATTGAGGGCAGGTACCTATACCAGAAGTTATTGATTACTTCTGTAACATATTTGCAAGTAGAGTGGAAGTTTATTACGATAATGATAAACCAATGGTCCATGGATCCCACTTTGTCGATCATGTTTGCAGGTTGAAATGTCTTGGTGGTATTCATTATATTTACTTAGAACCCATTTCTGTTGCACAATCTCATACGAATGAGATCCGTATTAAAATTAATGAAATAATTCCTATATATGGAGATATAGATGTGTCCCAGCATAACATCTGTGAGTTGGACATCTTGAATGACCAGAATGAGGATCATTTAATCAAATCGTTACGACAACAGGTGTCCTTGAAAGTTCCATGTGCTTTATGGCCGGAAAAATTAAAAATATTTAAATCACATCATGGTTCGTTATCAATTGTAAATGACATATTGTACCATTGCCGAGAGGACCCCGAAACGAATCAGTATGTTAAATCATTTCCAATGTTAATAAACATTGTATTAAAGCTCCATTGGAATTGTGCACATATAGGGCGCAATAAATTGTTGGAGCTCATCTATAAATATTTCTGGCATCCGCGAACTAATCAAGTTGTGGTCAATGTAGTTCGGTGCTGTCTTACTTGTCAAAGATTGAAGACCCACACCAGTAATATTATACCTCCAACATTGAAAATAGTTGCAAAAAGTCCTTTCGATCTAGTGGCCATGGATTTATTGCAATTTCCAGTAACAGACAAGGGTAATAAATATGCAAGTGGTTTATAGATCATTATTCTAAATGGGCTAATGTTATACCCATCGCTGATAAGCGAAGTTTAACCGTATCTATGGCCCTTAGAGAAAGAATATTGCCATTCTTACCAAAGATTCCTAATAGAATGATCTCTGATAATGGACAGAATTTACTCATGACAATTTCCACAGAGTTTTGAACCAATTCAATATTAAACACATTCGGACCTCACCTGTGCATCCTTCTAGTAACGGCATATGCGAAAGGTTTAATAGAAGTCTAATCCAATTACTAAAATGTCTAGTATTGGAAAATGAAAAATTGGGATGAGGAAATACCTTCATCAGTAGTTACTTACAACCACACATAGCATCGAGACTTGAAAATGTCACCTCCTGATTTTTTGTTAAAAGAATCTCATATCGCCCCCGTTCATGCATATCCGCAAAATTGGGAGGAAGGCACTGCAAATTTTAAAACTTTAAAAATTGGACAGAGTGTGGCTACGAAAAGGATTTTTAAAGGTCAGTATGTGGCAAATAAATTCCTCATCAGATGGGAGGGTCCGTTCGTTGTCACAGCAGTGAATGATAACAGCATAACTTATCTAATCAAAAGATAAATATTCCAAACGCTAGGGAAGAAAGAGTGCATCATTCTCATTTGCGGAAATGGATCAAGATTCCTGCATATTTAAAATGCCATAGACTTTACAAAGAAAAAGCATTTATGAAGACGAAGATGAGGAGGAAAAAGAACAGGAGGATGGAGATTCAATAAGAGATGTTGAATCAGAAATCTTGCCTGATGAACAAAACTTAGATATTCAGAAATCTTTAAGAGAGGAGGAGGAGGAAGATTTTGAAGGATTTGTGGATTCTGATTTGTCCCCACAAAACACAGATAAAATCTTACAAATGTTAAGAGAATTAGACATTAAAATTAACAGATAATTCCTCAACCCCAGGAGAACAAGTTGATAATAGAATCACGAATCGGATAGTAAGTAATACTGGGGATATAATGGAGAATGCAAGCTTGATAATTACCCTTTTCAATTTATTAACATTTCACCAATTCTTTATATGTCATTAAACTATTCCTCTGAATTATCTTCACAATGTCGAAGATCTTTAAATTCAAATACTTGTGAAAGTGTATTTTCTTCAACTTTTCAAAAGAGTCGCTGTAGTAACATTATAGAACAGGCAATGAGGATTATGACAGAACAAGAATCGGAAAATGAGTTTTCTGGATTTGAGAATCGAGATTTTAGACGAAAATCTAGCTCAGATTACACTGACATACCAAATATCGAATGGGATGACTTCTTTAATGGACAATTATGTACCAAGAAGAATAAGTCCAAGAAAGGAATCAGTTATTTTAGATACTTTAGAACAAGAAAGATTAGAGAAGAACTTGAGTGAAGGAGTAGATAGATTGAGTCCTAGTAAAAGATTACATACAATAGTAGAAGAATCTTCAAATGAATTTGAAGAAATCACACAATCCCATAGTAGATTGATGAGATTTTTAGCTAAAAATTATCAAATTACAGAGATGGCAACAGTTGACAAAGTTGACAATTTATCACCATCTTACTCAGTAGGGGGAGAGTTGATCTTAAAACAAAAAGTCAGTCGAAGAAGTTTAACTGGAGAATCGATAATAGAAAGTACACCTAAATTAATTATTGAAACACTTGTTAGAAGACCCCGGGGAGTTGTAACAGAATTTTCTAATGTAATGGATACACCATTGGAATGGAGAAAAAAAAGGAAAACCGTAAAACGAAATGACCTAATCTAATGAAATGTACTGTTACACTAAAACACAACCCTAAATCTGGAATCGGAATCTTGTTACTGTACATTGTTACTCAAAGAAATATTTTATTAATACTATACAATGTTACCCTAAGAAAACTTTTTACAGTTAGATTCGGTATAAATGTTTATATATGAGGTTCATAATAATTCACTAATTAAGTTGAATAAAGCTCAATTAAAAATTAATATTACAATTAAACAGTTAAAAGTCTTTCATGTTACTTTTGATTCAATAAGCTAATTTTATTCTTGAGATTTAATTAAAGTTTCTAAGAAAAATAAGTTTTTTTTTTTTTTTGCTAATGATTGAAATTTATCAAATTAATTTTTACCTTGAAAATTCAAATTACTTCAGTAATTAAGTTACAGAATTTTCATAGTCATTTAGTTCATAATTGATTTTTTATTTTTTTTTTATTTATAATGTACCCTGATCTCTAACCTTGCTGGACGTCTTGTGCGTGCTGGGTTTCCGATTGAGAGCCATGGAAGGACTGAGATTTTTGGAAAAGTAGTTTTTTTACTAGTCTATTTTTTTACTAGTCTATTTTCTTTTCAGACCATGGCAAGTAGTTCGAAAAAAATGGTAAATTTCCTCGTCGTTGGCAGCTCGAAAGTAAAGATGTTTTATGATGGAAGAGAGCACTTGCGCGAAGTATATAATGTAAACGTTCAAATGGAATATCGGCCTGGAGTTATCTTGGATGAGTGTTTGGCTCAAATAAAAAAGAGAATGAAACCGAATACCCATATAATAATCATTTGGGCATTAACACCCTTTGGGTGGTAAAAGAAAATACATTAAACGAAAGGAAAACGAGAAATATCCGTGTTTCAACCTGCTTTACACGTTTCTCTTGATCCTATCCCAAGACTAACGAATCATATCATGAGATATGTATATTCAGTAAATTCATCATGTGAAGTGTATGTCAATTCCAGCAGTAAAAGACATGTATAAATTTAATCAAATCAGAATTGTAAGAAACTGGGGAATTGAATACAAAAATTATTTGAAAACCGATTACAAGCTTGGAATGGAACCTATGCAACAACATGCCATTCGAATGTACCACATATTTCGAAATCTGTGGAGAAATGAATACCATTGGGAAGATAAAAAATTGATTTATGGAAATGGTGCTCTTAACCTCTACGACAAAAACTTATCACGTAGAAGCACACATCCACAGTTCTTTGTTCCCCATAAAGCTTTCCTGCGAAGAGAACAAACAAAGTTTTATACCGATAGCTTGGGTTTCTTGGTTATCACTAATCAGATGTTTTTTGACTGTTGCATTGTTAATGTGCATTTTTACAGGCACAATAGGTTTATTTTTTTATATCTTGCATACAGCATGGCAACATAAAAAATAGAAAAATAAAATCGTCGTTGGACAAATATGTTTCGATATTTAATGTATTTATTAGGAAATTTCAAAATCTTGAATAAAAATTAGAAACAACAATTAATAAGCCCCTCTGTGTTGGAAGGAAAATATTTTGACGCACAGACTGTAAATAGTTTCCAGTTATGCAAATGTATTTTCTCTTTAGTATTTGTTATATAAACTAATTAATTTCTCAATCATGAAGCAGCGTTTCAAAACCCTTTCGCTGCGTGTGCCGTAATATTACGTCATCGGAAATGTATTTAGTATGACGTATGCCGTAATATTACGTCATGAAGAAGCTCTGTTCTATGTTAATAGCCGCGATGTTATTTATGACTTTTTTTGTTACTTTATAATGTTTATTATTTTCAATATGCTATTGAGCTATAAACCATCCTTTTAGACCCTCCCCCCCCTTCCACATTCCCCCATCGCCAATC